>SKCR01028244.1:0-65167 GCA_019454045.1 Zanthoxylum bungeanum
GGATGCTATGAATTCAGTTGAAGTTTTTAAGGGAGAAAATAACAATTTGCTGATATTAAGGTTCAAGTTCGGATAGAAGCTTAAAGGTCTATAAATGAACTAAGAGCTACAATTACAAATACAATTTTGTTTCTTAAGAACACCAAATCAACTTGTATATATATATATTTGTGTGCAGAAACTCTTGTAAAAGGGCCATTACGATTACTTCAAAGAGTATAGATATGAACTAGCTGCAATGCACAGTGTGGGATAGGAATAATTTAATATCAGTGGGTGTCCAAATTTTCTGAAAAATGTTTCATTTTGAATTTTAGGACCTACTATATTAGAAGTAATTTTGAAGTTTTTGTTTTTTCTTCAAGAATGTCTGAAATTCTTGTGATAAATTATCTTATATACAAGGGAGGCTAGTGCCATTTTGAGTTCACTCAGGTATTATCGACTTCATTCGGTTAATTCTTATCATGATTATTTTTTTTTACACATGTTTTTGTGGGACAGAGATGAGAGCAATAACTTCAAGAACTTAAAGAGATTTTTAAATAGTAAGCTGAAAAACATTAAAAGCAGATTGACCGGTTTGGAGATTCACTTTTAACCAAATATAAAATAAAAGATAAAATGTGTCATAGAATAACTTAAACCTGATGAAACAGGTCTAAAATTGCTCCCAACCTAGCTTTATTTCAAGAAGAAATTTCATCAGTGAACAAAATTGTTCACTAGGTAATGTTCTGATTCAAATTAACAGTGAGGCTTTAATAAGTCTCATATTCGGAGGCTTGAGCTCTTTAGGTTTCAGAAGCTGTAATATGCAAAAGTGACAGTTTGATAATTTCTGCTTGCCTCTATCAATCTATGTATCTATTATTAAAAGAAGTTCAATAGATATTCCACTGGTTATAGTTTTCCATTTGTTTTGGCTGTTCTTCTATGATGATGCATACATCATATCTGTGGTTTCTTTCTTTCTTTCTTTCTTTTGTAGGTGTTGATGGGGGATTTGACAACAACGAAGCTGAATATGATGAAGCTCACAGTATAGTCATATTGCCTGATAATGTTACTCTTCCATACCCTTCTGTGGAGTTGCCAGAGAAGGTAATTGTTATTTTTTTTGTGTTTGTTTTTATTCATGCATATTAATTTTATTTTTAAGTTTGATGTTTAATTGTTTCTTCCATCTGAAGAAGAGATCTTAGAATACTTCTTGTAAAAAACTGCAGGTGAGATTGGCAGTTGATGCTATCTTAATGGCTGAGGGCGCTGAGCGGAAAGAGCAAGTTGCAGCCTGGACAGCTGATAAGAAGCAAACCAGTGCATATGCAATGAATTTGCAGCAGATAGACAACGGTATTGTCATTCCGCCATCCGGTTGGCAATGTGCTAAGTGTGATAAAAGGGATAACCTCTGGTTGAATCTTACTGATGGAATGATACTGTGTGGGAGGAAAAATTGGGATGGAACTGGTGGCAATAACCATGCAATTGAACACTACAATGAGACAGGCTACTCTCTTGCTGTAAAGCTTGGGACAATTACTGCTGACCTGGAAGGAACAGGTAATGCTTCATTGCATGGGGAGCACACTTGTCTATCTGCAATTTTGTGCTTGCCTGTACTTCCATGCTTTCTCTGTGATGGCATGCTCAATATTTTAGTCAGAGAAATTTATTCGGAGCAAACGATTTGCTAATAGTTCAATGCTCCTGCAATTAGTTTTGGATTGAGGTTTTTTTGACGAAATGTTCTGTGATGTAATAAAAACTTATCACGGGCATCTTATCGTGGCAGCTCAGATGTTTTCTCTTATCCAGAGGATGATAGTGTTTTGGACCCACTTTTAGCTCAACATCTGGCTTTTTTCGGCATTGATTTTTCATCATTACAGAAGGTTAGTTATATTTGTCAGGCTGCATTTGAAGCTTATTATTGTTTAAACATGGTATTTTTATTGCCAAAATGTGTGAGTTGGATGCTCATGACATGAGCTACATGTTCATTGATGAATTTAGGTAGTATCTAGCTTTAGGTCTCTAATTGTCACCTCATGAAGGTACTAAAGTGCTCTAATATATTTTGTGCATACTTTAAAGTTTTTTATAACGAAAGGGACATTTCATATGTTTTTACAAACGCATATTTGAACGTATAATTATATGTTTGAATTTAAATGTTTTAGTATTTTCTTTTCAAATATCTGTAGTGATATGTTGGCCTGCTAACTATTCTTAATAATTGATTGATTTTGAGTTGGTGTTGGCTTTTGCCATAATGTTAACTCTGGTGGATTTGTTCCCCAATATACTTCTTCTAGAAGGTAGACTATTTTTCTCCAGAGTAAAGCAAGTATCAACTATTCTTTTGTTACAATAATTTTGTGTTTATTTTCATGTTCACCTTTATTATTATTATTTTTTTACATTTGAATTTTTGACTGAGATCGTATTAGTACATAAATTTTCAAATTTGATTGGAAATTGATCTCACTTGCTTATCGTCAGACGGAAATGACAACTGCTGAAAGAGAACTTGACCAAAATACCAACTTTGACTGGAACCGCATTCAAGAAAGTGGAGAGGATGTAGAACCACTTTTTGGACCTGGTTATACAGGACTGGTAAATCTTGGAAACAGGTAATGCTGGCCCTTGCATATGCAGAGTGCTGTTTGGGAAATGTATTAAATCACAATTTCTTTTCTACTAATTTTATTTTCTTGCAGCTGCTACATGGCAGCAACTATGCAAATTATGTTCTCAACACGCTCCTTCTATACACGGTCAGTTTATATTACAATTAATTTACATGTGTCGTAGTCTCAAGGATGAAGATTATCTAACTGACTAACTCTCAGTTTGGAAATTACTTAGTCCTGCTAATGTTAATATTGTTTTTTTGGTGATACTGTCATCAGTTACTACATGCACCAACCTTTAAAAGCCGCTTTCAAGGCAGCACCTGCTGATCCAACTGTGGACCTAAACATGCAGTTGTATGTAATTTGCAACTCATGTTTGTTACTTCTTCCGATCTTTTATTGTGATGATTATGCTGGAATTGATGTTGCCACTTACAAAGAGTTTTCACCACTTGCTTCCTGGTGATGTGTAGAGTAATTGGTGATTCATACATTCAGTGTAAACTGTATTTATTTTTATTTCTGAAAATTGAGAACGGGACTGTCTCTTGCTTCATGTTCCTGCTATAAACTACTTGAATTACTAGCAACTAACTATGTAAATGCCTTCCTCTTGTATGACAGAACAAAGCTGGGACATGGTTTGCTATCCGGTAAATACTCTGTTCCAGCACAGCAGGTAAAGCAACTACTATCGTATGGATTTGTTTTTACCATTTTGTTCTCTTTTTCCTGGCTGTTTGACCCTTTTTAAATTTGTTTTCCAGAAAGATGATGCTGCCAATTCTGCATCCACAACAGACACTGTAAGATTTCTGCTGAACATTTTTTTTTTCCAAATGATGAGTTATGCTCTTTGAGAATCTTAAGTTGCACCATGCATTGCTGAATGCTTGACATGATTGTTTCTGGACCATGATGTTTTTAGTCAGTCCTTGACTTTAGCGATAGAAGTAAAAGAGGCTCTCTTTTATGCAACTTATATAATTTGCGGTTGCTTCGGTCTTCTTTGTTACATATTCTCAACTGCAAGCTTCTGTCTGCCATCTGCCTCAAGTTGTGTCATCCTATAGTGCGTGGCTATACACTATGAATTCCAAGGACTGCAATTACTGATTGGCAAAGCATTTTTGTCATTTGTTGTTCAGAAATTAGTCTTGATGACTGTCCTTAATTTCCTTCAAATTCACTGGTTTCATGTCACTGTACACATTCTGTTAGTTTATTTATTTGTAGTTACTTGTATTTGTTTTGAAGATTATTCATTTGACTTTTTTGTTCAACTTTTCCTTGCTTTTGGTCCTCCTGGAATTTCAGAAACAGGAAGGGATACCTCCTCGTATGCTTAAAGCAGTTATTGCTGCCAGCCACCCGGAATTCTCTTCCATGAGACAGCAGGTAAGTCAACCATAAAATAAACATTTTTTTCCCTGTCATGATATTAGGTTATATCTCCAACTTGTGCTCTTCTTTCTTACCTTAAATCCTAATATCAGAATGGTTATTTTCAGTTTTAGTTTTGTTTAAAAATAATTGAATAGGTCCTATTATTTTAAACAGTGTTCTCAAACACGCTGCTTAGGCGGCGCGTCTAGGCTCAGCGGCTTATGGCCACCGCGGCTAGCCCCAAGTCGTTGGGGCCATGCGCTCCTCAGAATAGGCGGCATTTTCTGCCCATTCTGATGAAATTTCACCGTGAACACAGAATTTGAAATTGAAATCCTAATCTAGCCGGATTTTACACCCTAACCCTAACCTTAATTTATAAAATCAACTCTATCTCATCATATTTTTTTAAAAAAAAACCCAATTTAAAACATAAACTGTAATTTCAAAAAACCTTAATTTCTTCAATTTTTGTTAGTTTCTCATCAAATTGACCCTCTATTCATCTTACCCACCACTCTAACAATATTTCTTCAGGATTAATTTGTTCAAATTATACCAAACCTCAACCCTAGTCTAGTTATGGAAATCCCCAATTTCTGATTAATTTCCTAGGCCTCGCTTAGGTGCCCTAGCACGTTTTAGAACACTGATTTAAAGTAGAATTTGGTTGGTGTTTATTGTAGCATAAATATGCCATTTATGCATATAAGAGAATAGAGAATGTTAATCATATTAAATTGGTTCTTGAACATTTGGAAGCCCTCAGTATGGATATAGTTATAATTGGAGAGGGTATTGTATTCCAATGCTGTGATCATATAGCAGTCGTGAGCACCAATCGGGTGGTTGTGAACTTGTGATCATACTGCAGTGAACATTAGTTGGATGGTAGACCTTAAGCTATGGCTTTTGGTTTGGCAAAGACTCTCATGCAAGTCATTACTTTAATGTTCAAGTGTCTATGATTGACATCATTTTGCATGTAGGACGCATTGGAATTTTTTCTACATTTTGTTGACCAAGTTGAACGTGTTCATGCTGGAAAACCTGAAGTGGATCCAACAAAGAGTTTTAAGTTTGGCATTGAAGAACGTATCTCATGTCCATCTGGCAAGGTTACATATAATAGAAGGCTTGATTACATTCTTTCTTTGGGTATTCCACTGGATGAAGCTACTAATAGAGGTACTTTGTATGTCCCCCTTTTTTGAGATATAATCCCACAAATAAAAGTCTAGTGATTTTTTCATTTTTGAGTATTCAGAAGAACTGGAAGCTTTTCAGAAACTGAAAACAGAAAGGATTTCAGAAGGGAAGGACGTGTAAGTTTAATGGTCCCAAAAGTTTAATGGTCCCAAAGTTATGCTTTTATTTCTTCTATTAGAATTCTTGCTAAGCATGACTTGTTCTAGCAGATCTAGTGATGAAATTGTGCGCCCAAGGGTACCTCTAGAAGCATGCCTGGCAACTTTTTCTTGTCCAGAGGAGCTTCCTGACTTTTACAGCTCTGCCTTGAAAGCAAAGACAACGGCAACCAAGTAAGATTTGCAATCTTTCACAGGTTTCATTATATTATTTTGGTCATGGTGATAGTCGTCATACAAATTAGATTGGAGTAAAGTTTATCATGGGCCCAAATATGCATGATAGTAGATACCAAATGTAACTGGAGTAGGAGATCTTGGGACTGCCATTGGGCTCTTGGCCCAGTGTTGAATTCATGCTCTCTCAAAGTGGGAGAGCATGAGTTCGAGTTCCTGCTGGCACAGGGACTCAATTCTCCCAATTTTGAGAGTATATTTCTCCCCATATTTGGGTGGGAGTGGATATATCGTCTCTGGTAGACGTAGAATTTAGATTTCAGATTGTATATTTGTAGACTTGTATTGTAGTTAAAACAAAGGAGATCTTGGGACTAAATACCTCTCACCAATATTGCAGAGGAATAGATTTTGTTTAACTCGTGTTTTTGCGTGGTGGGTTATATAGTGAAATAAACAAACATTTTGTTTGCAGGGCTGCTGGTTTGACTTCATTCCCTGATTATTTGGTGTTGCACATGAGGAAATTCGTTATGGAGGCAGGCTGGGTTCCCAAGAAGCTTGGTACCTTTACTGTGCTTCATTAGTTTAATTGACGTCATTTCTTGTTAATTGGCACTGGATTTGATTATTCCTCTTTTTCATCGCAACGTCTTTCAGATGTTTATATAGATGTTCCAGATATCATTGATATAAGTCACATGCGCAGCAAAGGCCTTCAACCTGGGGAAGAGCTGTTACCAGAGGGTGGTATGTGTTACTTTCTAGATTTTCCAATTTCCTTCGTTTTGCATCTGTCTTCACTTTCTGCAGAATGTTACTTGAGTTTGGCTAATTAATAAATTCTTTTCCTCTGAATTGTTACGGTATGACCTTATTTAGACACTATCAGTGTGATTCATTGCTCGTAATGCTACCCAATTCATCTCAGTTCAACATAGCTGGCTTAATTAACAATTTAAAATGATTGGGAGAAATTTATTGGCTCTATCAGAATTCCCAAGTCCTGTGATGTTTTGGGCTTTTTGGTTGTCTGCTCCTTGCTTGCTTCCATGATTTTACTCTTATCTTCTTTGCTTCTGCAAATGAGGTGGTAGGTCAGTGATATGGTATCTCTTTTGGATTTATTAGGTGAAAATTCATAGCCAGAATTTTGAGGATAGCATCTCTTTTAGACATTAGGGCAGCAACCCATGTCTCACTTTTTTATTAGCATGCAAGCGCTGTCTTTCTTCTCTTGTGGTATCCCGTCCCGGTCATATAAAATGGGACAAAAATACATCCCGGTCCCGTCCTGTTTTACAAAAAATCCCATCTCGTCCCATTTTGTCCTGAATGCCATCCCAAATGGGACGGGTCAAAATGCCAACCCTAATTTTTCCCCCTTGTGAAACTTGAGTGGCATTTATGTCAGTGTTTGTTACAGATACCTATTTTGTTTATTAAAATGAACTAGAGAAGTAGAAAAGTAAATAAACAAATTACTGATAATGCATTCTCATGTATACTGCCCAGGCCCTGAGGATGAGATGGAGTCAAATACGCCTATTGCCAACGAGGATATTGTTTCCCAGCTTGTGTCCATGGGGTTTAACAATCTTCATTGCCAGAAAGCTGCTGTGAATACTTCAAATGCTGGAGTGGAAGAGGCAATGAATTGGTTACTTTCTCACATGGATGATCCAGGTAGTTTCATCACCTTGGTAAAGAGTCATTCCTTTTCTAGCATAACCTGGCTATGAGAGCTCCGTAGATTTTTCTACGATAACTGATATTGATGCAAACTTTTTTGTTTCAGATATAGATATGCCTCTATCCCAAGGGACACATTGTTCCACAATTGACCAATCAAAAGTTGATACTTTGATCTCGTTTGGTTTCCCAGAAGAGGTTGCTAGGAAGGCATTGAAGGCTTCGGTAAAATCCTTTGAGCTCATTTCCTTTCAGGAATAGGAATTCATTTGATGAATTAGTTTTCGGTGGTTGTGGAAAGTTTCTGTTGCTTATCTGTATTATCTTTTTACAGGGTGGTGACATTGAGAAAGCAACGGATTGGATATTTTCCAATCCTGATGCTTCTACTTCATCAGATATGAATGCTATCACATCAAGCGCAGCACAAACTCCAGTTGATGCTGGTCTTCCAGATGGAGGAGGGAGTGAGTTTCTTCAAACATATTCTTGCTGCTTTTATTCTTAATCATTATATACTTTTGTCTTGCATGCAAGTTTCGTACACATACACTATGAAAATCTTAGACTATTTACTAACGCATTAGCTTTACTTTGTCTCCAATGCTTGCTTGCTGCAAAGTACATCTGTTCAACTAAGATTAAGCAGATTCAATATGTCTGGGTTAATTATTTTTGTAAAAAAATATGCCTTATATGATATTTTATTCACATTTGCTGTTTTATTTAGTTATTTTTTCTTTCAGAGACTAGAATGCTCTGAAGTCAATAGTGGTTGGCTGTTAGTTTTATACGATGATTATAACAACCTTTAATGAATTTTGGCTGATTTCTCCTTGTTCAGACTGACAATAGAAAGTTGATAATTGAAGTGTCAACACTTCTGTTGATAGCCGTTTGTTTCAAAGTAGTCTCATTTGACTAAGCATATTACATTTGTTGATAAGATTGAAGCAGTGCTTATTTGAAATCATATTTCTGCTTATTCTTTTATGCCTGACCAGTTGTTTTATCTTAATCTTTCATGCAGAATACCGGCTTTTTGGAATTGTGAGCCACATTGGAACCTCTACACAGTGTGGTCACTATGTTGCTCACATCTTCAAGGATGGTAGATGGGCAATTTTCAACGATAACAAGGTTGGGGCTTCTGTTAACCCACCTAAAGAGATGGGGTATTTGTATTTCTTCGAGAGGCTTTAACTGCTAAAAATTTGCAAGGCAGAATGATGAAATATATATAGGAAATATTTAACAGCAAAAGAGACGGGGTAATGTGATTCTTGGAATTTTAGTAGTTGGCAATCTTGTGCTCTAAGCCTTCGTAAGGAGTTGCTTCGGGCAGGCAGCAGCCCTTGTCTCGAAGCATGAATTTTTCCAAAGTAGTGCACAATTGTTGTTGACTGCTCTGGTACGTTCGAGCAGTGTACCTTTAACGATCCTTTTCTCTCTCACATTCTAAATTTAGATTATTTTCATTCTCGGAAATAAGTAGTTAAAAATAATAACAACCGGTAGCTGAACCATATGGGTTTACCGTTCTGACTCTTGATTCTCTATATATTTGCTGCTTTTAGTTTGTGTTTTTGCTCTTATGTACTGATTTGAGTTTGATTTTTGCGTATTAACTTCTATGGTTGGCTCATAGTTCTATGTTTCCGGTTCTGGATGGACGGCTAGGGGTTGACGAACACTTTTCCAGGATGGCAATGGGGGAGGTGTTGCGATATTTTATATTGTACCACAAGTGTACGGTGTCAAGTTTTAGTGAAGATGAGTTAAGGGTGTCGAACCCACATGGATTGTGTTTACTCACACTAAGTACTATAATAGATAATTCTAACTTTATTTAGAAGATAATTAATAAAGATTTAAGTAGATAAATAATATATAAAAAATAATTAGATAGGAGGAACTAATACGATAGAGATTCTAGAGTCTGATTTCACCTAGTTATCCCCTATGTATTTATTATGCCAATTAATCTTTGTTCAGTTGTATTGTTTATAAGTCAAGAATCCTTAAGTATTCACTCTCTCTCCTGAGCAACAGTGAAAATATTATCAACTACAGACTTCGATATCCCTATAAAAATCTAGTATTCAATAACTCATTACGCTTTATAATTTTGTGTTAACGATTTCAAAAGAACTATAGGTTCTCCCGAACTCTATAAAATTCCTAAATTATATTCTCTAGATCTTATTCAAAATCCCTCTCTCCCGAGCGATAGATTCTAAATATGCATCATCTTAATTTGTGGCCAGCAAACAAAAAGCATTAAACTTAAGAGAATATAAATAAACTGAAATATAACTTCATAACAATATTGACAAACAATACAAAGGTTTAAGCACCGGTTACATCATTCTTCAGAATTAAGGAGCTAGTTCATGACTAAAGATAAAAACAATAAGAACATGTCATGAATCTAATGGAAATCATTAGAGTTCTAAGAAAGAAACTAGAAGATAAAACTCGAATTGAATCCATTCCTCTTCGGAAGTCACCGCTTTCGTCTTCTCTTGTCCCTCTTCAATCCTCCTCCTTGGATCTCTCTAAAAATAAGTGTTTTGTGTTTTTGTGATGTGTATTCGCCTCCCCCCTTAAGTCTTGGACGAACTTATGTATTTATAATAATGTCATGGAGTCATTGTGCATCTAAACCCTTTAAATTGATGTTTTTGGGGTCTGCGGGGCGCCGCGGCGCCAAAGCCACTAGATTTTGTATGCGCAAGAAATTGATGTCGCGTCACGACGCCGAGATGCTGGCGTCGCGACGCGTGGCAGATATTCAAGATGTTTGTGTTCTATGATTCTACTCTTCCAGCGTGCTTTCGATGCGTCCATATGGTCCCAAAACACATACAAATGCCCCAAGATCCATGTATCAATGCTTCCTACAAATAAAATTTAAAAGAACTACAAAATACATTAAATGATACAGAATCTAACAAAATAGTAAGCTAAGAATGCATGAATAAGTGGGTATAAACCACACTTATCAAACACCCTCAAACTTAAGATTTTGCTAGTCCAGAGCAAAAGAAAAAATAAAAACTAACTAAATAATCAAACAATAAGTAATAAAAATTAACTAGGCCATTTTTGTAGGGATCACGATTGCATTTAGCGTATACAACAAGCCTTTAAACCCCTAGGCGGCCCTAATGGACGAGTTATAGTCTCGTGAGGGCTTACAACGACGATACCCACAAATGTCATTCACAAACATGCAATCATGTAAAAAATATAAAACAAAGAAAATAGTCCTGATAGTTATGCATATTATTGTCCTCAAATAATGCTTATCAATGAAATCAGAGAACCTTCAAAGTACGCAATGCAACTCAAATCCAAGTTCTTGAATAAATAATCTAAGTCAGACTCACAGTGTGTGTGCGTAAAGGTTTGTTCACAGCTCGACTCTTAAGTAAGCCAACTCAATGATTTCGTCTCGAAAATTGAGATCCGATGGGTCAAACCAACCTAGACATCTCAAATTAATTCTGTAATTGCCGCTCTTTGCTCCGTACGGTATGATTTTATTCTCTTCTTTTTCTTCTGTTTTTTTTTTTTTTGCATTTTTTTCAACACACCTACCCTTTAAGGTAGCATTTCTCCTCATGGTGGTCCTAACACTCGCCCATGGGTAGCTTCACGCTTATCGGTTATAGGTGGTTTCTTTTTCTTATCATACCATACATCATAATACTAGCATATTGAGATAGATATCTAAAGCAAACAGTCATTCATCGGCAAACAATTTCTTCAACTAGTCTCTTTGCCAACTACTTAGGTTCTTACTGCTAAAAACTTATTGTTAAGTGCTTACGAGTCTAACCTAGATCACCTACTCAAGGCATCAGATAAAAATCAATTGAGACTTATCGTTTCTAAAATTTCATCAAAAGCAAACAAAATTCATCATTAGACTTGTGCTTTACTATCAAGGATTAAAAATAATTTTTTTAATATATAACAGGAACTATCACTACATGCACACACCCCCAAACTTAAAACTCGCATTGTCCTCAATATAAGATTAACATAAAGAAGCAAAATTAAGGAACAACACTACCGTGCATGGAGTTGATCAGGCTCCTGCTGGTCAGAATTTGGTTGCATGGGCTTTGTGTGTTTCGTAATACCTACATAAATAACATGCAAACGAATAAATAAACAATAGCACACAATAAAAAATAAAATAAAGAAAATAATAATAAAACAAATGCAATGGTTGCCTCCCTGTTAGCACTAAGTTTAACGTCTTCAGCCAGACGCAACCACCCAAATGGTCATGGTGACTTCTTCTTTTGTATCCACTAGTTGTTGTGACATGAAAACGATAGCTTGCGGGCTATGGCAGTTTATCCAAATACTCCTTACTGTTGATTGGTCATGGAGGAAGCAATCTGCCAATCTGTGTTCTAAAGACTTCATTGAGGCTCTGATATTTTCCATGTGTGTCTCAATATTTTCAGCCTTGACTCATTCTTCTCAAACCTCGCTGCAGTATTAGCAACAAACGTGCTCATGAAATCTTCTAAAGAAGATTTATGCTCAGTTATTTGATAGTCAAAACCAGGTGAAGGTTGCAAGGCATTCTCTGTATTAGCATATGACAGTTTCAGATGATAACGGTTAGGGACATGATGGCCTCTAAAGTTGTTGAAGTTCCGATTTTTAACATATTGGACTTGCTCAAAGTTGGGTCTTCTTCCAATAACAACCTATTTGTAGCTGTCATTGATTCAATAGATGGCTGTATTCATGGATTTTTTAGGGCTGCTGCTTGAGTCGATAGGGTTAAAATCCGAGCTGTAAGTGCCACAAGAGGATCCACTTCATATATTCCAGCCACTTTGGTCACCACAGTGCGTTTACTTGGCCATTGAAAGTGGTTAATGGCCATTTCTTCTAACAGGTCGTAGACGTCCTCAGCTGATTTCTTGAATAGAGCTCCCCCAGCTGCTGCGTCAACCACAGTCATATTCGAACCATTCAGCCCATTATAGAACAAATGAATCTGTACCCAATCTGTATAATCATGTTGTGGGCATCTTCAGAGTGGATATTTAAAGCGCTCTCATGCTTCATACAAAGTCTCAGTCTCTAGCTGCTTAAATATGCTAATTTCTGCCCCCAGTTGAGCTGATTTAGCTGGTGGAAAGAACCTTTCAAGAAATTTCGTGGCCATATCTTGCCATGTCATGATACTCCTAATCAGTATTGATTGAAGTCAATCTCACGCTTTATCCCGTAAAGAGAATGAGAATAAGCGTAGCCTGATAGCCTCTTTAGTCACCTCATTCATCTTTATGGTGTCTGCGATCTCCAGGAACATCCTTAAGTGCATGTTGGGATCCTCTACAGCTGAACCCTCAAACTGATTCCTTTGTACCATGTTGATCAATACAGGTTTTAGCTCAAAATTGTTGGCGTTGATTGGTTGATGGGCAATCCCAGAATAAGTATCATCTATGACCGGCTTGAAGTGATCTCTGATTGCCACCTGGCGTGGGTTGTTCTCTCTGTTTTCAGCCGCCATTGCTTCCTTTTCAATTTTCATTTCTTTCATTAGTCTCCTCGCTGTTCTTTCTATTTCAGGATCAAATAGGAGCGAGTCGAGACTTGTGGATCTTCGCATTCACTGAAGCACCGAAAGAAAAAAAATCAATAATCAAATAAAAACTAAACAACCAAAAAAAATACAAACAACAATAAACTAAAAATAGAAGATAAAATCTAAATTAAAGTTAAGATTACTTGGTAATAGATTAATGTGAATTAAACAAACAATCCCCGGTAACGGCGCCAAAAACTTGTTGCGATATTTTATATCGTACCGCAAATGTACGGTGTCAAATTTTGGTAAAGATGAGTTAAAAGTGTCGAACCCACATGGATTGTGTTTACCCACACTAAGTACTACAATAGATAATCCTAACTTTATTTAGAAGATAATTAATAAAGATTTAACTAGATAAATAATATATAAAAAATAATTAGATATGATGAAGTAATACGATAAAGATTCTAGAGTCTGATTTCACCTAGCTATCCCTATGTCTTTGTCATGTCAATTAATCTTTGTTCAGTCATATTATTTATAAGTCAAGAATCCTTAAGTATTCACTCCCTCTCCCGAGCAACAGTGAAAATATTATCAACTACAGACTTCGATATCCCTATAAAAATCTGGTAATCAATAATTCATTACGCTTTATGATTTCGTGTTAACGACTTCAAAAGAACTATAGATTCTCCCGAACTCTATAAAATTCCTAGGTTATATTCTCTATACCCTATTCAAAATCACTCTCTCCCGAGCGATAGATTCTAAACATGCATCATCTTAATTTGTGGCCAGCAAACAAGAAGCATCAAACTCAAGAGATATAAATAAACTGAAATATAACTTCATAACAATATTGACAAACAATACAAAGTTTCAAGCATCAGTTACATCATTCTCCAGAATTAAGAAGGTAGTTCATGACTAAAGATAAAAATAATAAGAACATATCATGATTTAATGGAAATCATTAGAGTTCTAAGAAAGAAATTAGAAGATAAAACCTGAATTTAATCCCTTCCTCTTCGGACGTCACCGCCTTCGTCTCATCTTGTCGCTCTTCAATCCTCCTCCTTGGATCTCTCAAAAAATAAGTGTTTTTGTGTTTTTGTGATGTGTATTCGCCTCCCCTCTTAAGTCTTGGAAGAACTTATGTATTTATAATAATGTCCTGGAGTCATTGTGCATCTAAAACCCTAAAATTGGTGTTTTTTGGGTTTGCGGGGCGCCGCGGCACCAAAGCCACTGGATTTTGTATGTGCAGGAAATTGATGTCGCGTCGCGACGCCGAGATGCTGGCGTCGCGACGCGTTGCAAATATTCATGATGTTTGTATTCTGCGATTCTGCTTTTCCAGCGTGCTTCCGATGCGTCCGTATGGTTCCAAAATACGTATAAATGCCCCAAGATCCATGTATCAATGCTTCCTACAAATAAAATATAAAAGAACTACAAAATATATTAAATGATACGGAATCTAACAAATTAGTAAGCTAAGAATGCAGGAATAAGTGTGTATAAACCACACTTACCAGGAGGGGAGGGGAAGAGATCGACATCCCCGTACCCATCCTCGACTATCATCAGATATCCCGTCCCCTCCTTGCCCCGTGTAATTGTTTCGAATGAGGGGATAAGGTTTCCATAATATTAAAAGGGGATACCCGAGGGTCTTCGAACTTCAAATAACAGATAATTTTCTTAAAATAAATTTAAGTCATTTAAAAATATATTGAAAGGATTATTACATTATCTAAAAAGTAAAATATACAAATTAAAAAAATGATAGTATCTATTACATAAATCTATTATATAAATCATAATATTTATTAGACATTGAAATTCATGTTTTTTTTTTTGTTTTGTCCGTAACTTACTAAAAAAATGGATCTCTCATTAAAAATTTTCATTTTAGTCTTGTATTATCTATAATTTATATATTTTTATAAATATTAAAATATTTTTTTATTTACATCTATATAAAATTATAAATAGTAATTTGAATATATTTATTGAAAATTTTAAAAACAAATAAATAAAAACTTAATTGAGTAATGGGGAGGGGATGAGAATTTTATATGATCCTCACCATTTTTCAGAATAAAAAATGGATATTAAATTTTTCCTGACCCCGTCTCCAATGTTACTTTCTTCAATTTTTCATCTCCGATTGTATCCCCAATTGGGGAGGGTCCCCAAGGGCCCCAGTCCCTTGGGGATTTCTGCCAACCCAGTCCACTCGTCTGTGTTACATTTTCCAATATTCCACGCCTATAGACTTTCATAGCTGCTAGTATTAGAGTGACTTCTTGCTTTTATAATAGCTCAGATGAGGCATGGACTCCGCCTCGATCCTGAAGTAGTCCAAAAAAACTCATGTTCATCGCATAAAGGATATTGAGGTATTTGTTGAATCCAGCTGCAAAGCATGCATATGACATGCATGAAATCACCTCCAAGAATCCTCTAAAACTACTTTAGGTGGAGTTTGTAAATAGGTGCAAAATTACAAATAATTTTAGGTGGAAACTATTCATTTCAGCCATTATTTTGGCTATAAATTGAGAGCTAATTGAGAGCTCAATCATCTCCAACAAGAAGTTCCAAATAAGAGAGCTTATAGTGTAAGATCCAAGTAAGAGAGCTTAGAGAGTGTAATTATTGTGTGAGGTTTTTGTACAAGTTTTATAATACTTGTAAATTCTATTCAAGTAGTAATAGAAAATATTTATTTTTCCTCACAAAACACTCTTCGGTGATAAGAGAATCACAATAAGTGGTATCAGTAGCTTTGGTTATACGTTGGAGATCCTGGAGGTGAAGAACGAAACTCAGTTCGGAAAATTCAGATTTAGGGAAAGTTCTCAAAAATCAAATTTGAGCATACCATCAAATTTTTCACGTCGAGACGAGCACAGTGGTATTTTCCGACGATCAAACCGATATCGGAGGAAGCCCCACGCGCTAGTCAATGAGCTGCCCACGCGCCGCACACACTCAAAAGCTTGAAGACGCTAACGTGGCAACCACGTCAGCGACACGCCAGCAGACAATTAGCACACAGTCAATATACAGTCAGCAACACATCATCGACACATCAGTGCATAGTCAGCACCACGTCAGCAAGGTTTCTGACATGTCATCTGCCACATGTCCGCCAAGTCAGCAAGCTGACCCATTTCTGCCACGTCAACAGCCATGTGTCTTGACGTCAGCATGCATGGTAAATTTCATTGAGCTCCTTTAAGTCTCTGAAATTTTCATTTTAACCCCAGAAATTTTAAAATTTTACAAATCAGCCCATGAGTCGGTTGTGGACCAACGAAGAGTCAAATCACCATTTCTGACTGTTTCAGACATAATGATGACCTTCGATTTGTGAAAATCAATCCCGATTTTGTCATATTTTCATTTTAAACTTAAAATAGAAATGTAAGATTCCTCTACTGGTGTGATGATCAAGCTGACAGCAACCAATTACTCTCTCTGAAGGCTTGTATGATAGATTATTTACACTGCAAAGATCTGTTCGATATGATCGAGGTGAAGGGAGTGAAACCTGATTCTGTCAAAGAGAGTGACTGAAATAAAGAGTGACTGAAATAAACTCAACAAAAGAACTCCCAGTCAGATTAGGTAGTGGATCGGCCACAGTGTCTTCCACCACGTAGCACATGATACATATGCTTACGAAATATGGATAAAGCTAGAAGGCATGTACCATGTCAAGACAGCTCGGAATAAAACCCTGTGGCGTTTGGTGAATTTGAAGCTACATAGTGGAACTTCTGTTGCAGAATACACCAATGAGTTCTAGAGCCTGGTGAACACACCAATTTTATGCATTTTCTTTTTGATGTAAGGCATGTATCCTAAATCTTCTCTTTTGAAAGCACATATTTGGGATCTAATTATAATATTAAAATTTTTCTCTCCCAAAATAATTTTGTTATAATGTTATGCAAATCTATAATCTTTTTATTCAATGCAACATTTTCATTCATAATGGATTCGCAATCACATGCATTTAAGCTAGATGATATGCTAGATATGCTCTTTTCAAGTTTTAGTTTTTCATATTTTAAACATGTGATTTCTTTTTTATGCATTTTATTTTACTCAACAATTGATGCATGATCATTTAATGATGAATGTTCATTTTTAATCATTTTATGCTTCTTCCTAAGCAAATCATGCAATTTATGTAATTCATTAAATGTGTCAAACAATTCATCATATTCAAGAGAATCATGTACCTTTTCCTTATCGCTTTCCTCTAAATCATCAATAACCATAAAAACAAGATTTGTTCTCTCTTCAATTTCATCCTCGAATAAGCTAGTATTGCTATCGCTCGAAGTTGTCTTCATTGCTTTCTTCTTGAATTTTCCTTTGAATCTCCTCATTGGGCAATCAGAAACCATATGACTTGGCTTTTCACTCTCACAGCAAATAATCATGTCTTTCTTGTGCTTCCGTGGCTAAAACTTTTCTTTCTTCTCATCCATCCGATATTTTTCTTTAGTTTTTTTGGATTTGAGGAATTTCTTGAACTTCTTGGTCAAATGTGCCAACTCATCATCACTATATTCTTTTTCATCACTTGAGCTAGCATCATCATGTTTTCTCACAAATGACTTAAGGGCTAATTTCTTCTTCTTCTTCTTATTCTTTTATTCTTCTTCCATTAGGTCCATCTAGAGCTTCATCTCATATTCCAATATTTTTCATACTAAATCACCCAATTTCAAATTGTTGATATTATTTGATTCCTTAATAGAGGAAGTGCATATCCTATATTCTTTAGGGAGTGACCTAAGAATTTTCTTCACTTGATCATTAGAGTCAATGCTTTTCCCTAAAACACTAAGTTGATTCACAATCATTGTGAACCTAGAAATCATATGCTCATTTTCTTCACCGGTTTCCATTTTGAAGCTATCTAACTCACACATGAACCGGTTGATCTTTGACTTATTCACTTGGCTTGTGCATTCATTGACCATTTCTAAGGACTTCCACAATTATATGCATTTCCAAACTCCGGAAGCTTGTTAATTTGACTTCGATCAATTGCACAAAGAAGATGGTCGAGTGCCTTAGCATTTAAGGAGACTTGCATGTATTCATCATCGGTCCATTCAAAATGTGGCTTCGGAAACTCCACACCGTTGTTATCCTTCTTCATTGGCATTCTTGTACCTTGTGTGATCACTTTGAAGGATTGTACATCAACGACAATAAGGTAGTTTAACATCCTCATTTTCCAATAGCTATAGTCGGTTCCGGTGTAGAAGGGAGATTTAGTGGTTGAAAATCCATCGGCAAGATTTGATGAGTTGCTTGTAGATGCCATGGTCGATTCTCGGACGATTAAGTCTTTGTTGAGAATACCTCGCTCTGATATCAATTGAAATTACCTACAAGCACACAACAAACAACATTATATACCTAAGGGGGTTGAATTGATATGCAGAATTAAAAATTATTGTCGATTTTATGCTACTAAATTTGTAGCTTTACCAATTAAGCTTATTAGTCAATTTCCCAATCACAAGATATGCTAAATAATATGAAAAGATAATATTAAGCTTGCGATAAAATAAAGAGATAGAGTTAGAAAAAATGACACCGGTGATTTATAGTGGTTCGGCCAACAATGTCTACGTTCACTCCCCCAAGCCGCGCTTGAAGCTTTCCTCTAAGTTGAATCCACAACTTACACTGAGTTTTTTGTGGCTCACCCGCAACCAAGTGTTTTGTCCCCTAGGTTCACTCCAAACCTTTACACAAGAGTTTTATCCATAGGTTCACTCTTAAAACCTTTACAATGAGTTTTCTCAATAGACTCACTCACAAACCTTTACAATCCATCTTTTTGAGTATATCCACTCACAAAGGGATTTCGCAACCTCAAGTGTTTGATAATGAAGATTTAATGAACAACTTGGGCACTCACAAAGCTAATGAAGATTTAGTATGAGTTGTTAACCCAAGAAATCTAAGCTCACTACTAATGATATGAAGGTGTAGTGTGTAAGCTTGAATATGAGAGTGTATGATGATGAAGGTTTTGTAAACCCTTTGTCTTTGCCATATAAGAAAATGTTTGAAGTGGTAAAAACTATGTAAAAACGAATTTGGGGCTCAATATATAGTAAAAGCATGCCAGTCTATCAAAGCATAACAGTTATATTACCGTTAAAGATTCAAGCGCTATATCGGATTACTGATCGGTATGGTGGCTGGTATGCTGGTGTGCTTACCGACATGGGGATCAGTATGGTCTATGTCGATTTTCGAGAGCATGTGCAAACTCCAGAGGGACCGGTATGAAGGGGTTATATGGCGGAAATTCGGTAACGCAGCGGAACAGTGGAAAATCAAAATTTTCCAATTTCAAAACTTTTTCTCGGGTCAATTAAATAAACTTCTTTATTTAATTATCCAATTATCAAATTCTGAAAAAAATACACAAGAAATCAAATTTCTTGGTAATTACTGAATTGCCCCAAACTTTGTATTTTGTTCATTTTAGTCCTAAATTGTTCAAAATAATTTTGGATGATTCTAAATCATTTCTAAGATGAATTTAACATGTCATACATATCAAAGACAAATTGCAACATAAAATCCCTAAATTTTGTGCAAAGGCCGAGAGCCTCATAAGGTGGGGAAATTGTGCATTTTGTACTTTATATGTTCAAAACACATTAAGATGAAATCCAATCAACCCAATATTTTATATGCATCATATACACATCCAAATACACAACAAAAATGGAAAGCCCCAAATTTGGAAGTGGTCTTAAACCTTAATTTTTCAATTTCAATAAATTGGACAAATTAGACCAAATTAATTAAATCCAACACTTCAATCAAGTTTCTACAACACCAATCAAGACTCACCATAATAAAATAACTATAGAAAAATTCTAGGTCATTTAAGAGTGGGTCAATAACTCTAGAATGACAACTAGTTTATTAAACCATCAAAAGAATGCTAATTAACACCGTAGAAGCATTCTATGATCTTTATACATGCATAACCCTATCCTCAAACTTCCATCCTCCAAAAACACAAAGAATAAAGAATAGAAAAACATAAGAACATCACAAGATGAAGCCAACGACAAGAGGAATATTTTTCTCTCTAATGGCAAGTTGGGGATACTTACTAAAATCCAAGTTTTTCTTTGTTTTTCCTTTTCTTTCTCTCAAGCTTCCTTGTCTTCTTTTAATGGAGTTTTTGGATGAGTGTTTTAACTTAATAAAACCCTAAATGAAACAAACAATATATACCTTCTATTTTTACTCATGGCCGAAAATTGGCATAAGGAAAATATCATGATATTTTTCAATTGTTTCATTTAAAACCTTTATCAACTTGTAACTTTAATCATCAAATCATTTAATGAAATAAAGTAAGTCAACAAAGATTTAATAATTAAATTAAATACAAATAGTGAAAGGTGGATCCCATGAATATATTTCAGCTCACAGCAGAGGCACGATCTCGCCTACGTATATTCATCAGGTAGACAACTCATTTGTCAATCACTCACTAGTGACTCCTGGGTTTTCGGTCCTGGTGTTTCTCGTTGTGACTGCTAAGGCAGGCCCACAAGGAGACGTACCAAGGTTAAACTCGTCAATGATAAACTCAAGCTACTTGAGTAACCCTGACAGCTAGGGCACGTTCAGGATTGCTCTTTCGCTTGAATTTATCTAGTATCTAACATACATCCGGTATAAATAAATCTCTATCGGCTACACCCTCACAGCAGAGGCACGGTCTCGGATGTAGTCACAGAGAAATATTCATAAACCGTATTGACAAGACGGACCATATAACATGAATCCAATACATAATTACATTTAAACCTTATTAATTAGGGATTTTCCGCAAAGTGTCATACACCCTAAACCTAATCAAATTAGATTAAAACAAGCATGTATAAACTAGGACAACAAGATTAAATATTGAATTTAATGGGCTAATCATATTAGGGGGCCTAGAATCAGACTCGCTCTGATACCATTTATTGAAGGGGTTATATGGCAGAAATCTGGTAACGCAGCGGAACAGTGGAAAATCAAAATTTTCCAATTTCAAAACTTTTTCTCGGGTCAATTAAATAAACTTATTTATTTAATTATCCAATTATCAAATTCTAAAAAAAAATACACAAGAAATCAAATTTCTTGGTAATTACCGAATTACCCCAAAACTTTGCATTTTGTTCATTTTAGTCCTAAATTGTTCAAAAATAATTTTGGATGATTCTAAATCATTTCTAAGATGAATTTAACATGTCATACATATCAAATACAAATTGCAACATAAAATCCCTAAATTTTGTGCAAAGGCAGAGAGCCTCTTAAGGTGGGGAAATTGTGCATTTTGCACTTTATATGTTCAAAACACATTAAGATGAAATCCAATTAACCCAATATTTTATATGCATCATATACACATCTAAATACACAACATAAATGAAAAGCCCCAAATTTGGAAGTGGTCTTAAACCTTAATTTTTTAATTTCAGCAAATTGGACAAATTAGACCAAATTAATTAAATCCAACACTTCAATCAAGTTTCTACAACACCAATCAAGCCTCACCACAATGAAATAACTATAGAACAATTCTAGGTCATTTAAGAGTGGGTCAATAACTCTAGAATGACAACTAGTTTCTTAAACCATCAAAAGAATGCTAATTAACACCTTAGAAGCATTCTATGATCGTTATACATGCATAATCCTATCCTCAAACTTCCATCCTCCAAAAACACAAAGAATAAAGAATAGAAAAACATAAGAACATCACAAGATGAAGCCAACAACAAGAGGAACATTTTTCTCTCTAATGGCAAGTTGGAGATACTTATTAAAATCCAAGCTTTTCTTTGTTTTTCCTTTTCTTTCTGTCAAGCTTCCTTGTCTTCTTTTAATGGAGTTTTTGGATGAGTGTTTTAACTTAATGAAACCGTAAATGAAACAAAAAATATATACCTTCTATTTTTGCTCATGGCCGAAAATTGGCATATGGAAAATATCATGATATTTTTCAATTGTTTCATTAAAGCCTTTATCAACTTGCAACTTTAATCATCAAATCATTTAATGAAATAAAGTAAGTCAACAATTGCAACTCAAGCCATTAAATATAATATCATAAACTAAATATATTCATATTTTTAATTAATTTAATTATTTAATAATTAAATAATAAATAATTATTAAATACAAATATATTAAATATATGTATTATATTTACATTAAATATCAAATACATATATATTTATGATATTAGTCAAATATCTCAATTTGACAATTAATTAATGTATATTTGATAAAATCTATCATTAAATGCAAATACACAAAAAATTAAAAAATGACTATTGGGTCCCTACACATGTACTTTTGCGTTTAACCTTTAAACGACTTATAACTAATCAATATTATTTATAAATATTGCCCTAGTGCTCTACGAGTATATTTCATTAGTGAGACTCTAGATTCAGGCATATCCGTCACGAAATCCAATTTCGTGTCCATAATTTACCCACCCGTAAATTATGACGAACACTGATAAACTCGCTGAATCATACAGGTCGAGG
The DNA here is from genome assembly GCA_019454045.1 of Zanthoxylum bungeanum. Taxonomy (NCBI): domain Eukaryota; kingdom Viridiplantae; phylum Streptophyta; class Magnoliopsida; order Sapindales; family Rutaceae; genus Zanthoxylum; species Zanthoxylum bungeanum. The sequence continues at coordinate 22,472 of SKCR01028244.1, forward strand.
TCATGAAAAATGTATAATTCCTCTGTCACAGGTATCCGGATATATCCCAGAGATATAGATGTAAACGTCAAATCTCTATAGGGACTATCCCGTCGATGTTTATATTAGAAATCTTAAAAAGAACATTTAGAACTGGCTTCTAAAATGTACCACAGGCCCATGGTTTTTATCTGATTGCTAATCATATGGACTACCTATGCTCTGTACACATAACTGACAGATCCTATCTCGATACACACAGGACACCCTGAGGATCTATCCACACCCAACGAACATGCGGAGGTCTGATCTAAATAGATCGGTGACGTGACTGCCATCTAAGTGTGGAAGATGTCTCATGCGCCCATAGTGGTATCTCAAGTTGAAGAATCACAAGTGCTACTCAACCCGAGAAGATTCTTATTGACGTTGGTGTACCATCCATTAAGAATCTTTGGTGAGTCGTTCAATGTTTATCCGCTATAAACACCTACACGTCTATGCGAGTCTCCAAGACTCATGGTTCATTGAGAAACCATTGGAATCATATATTCTAGTATACGACATGTACCGGTCTCAACAGGTTTACTATACCGACCAATTAGTGTAAACCTTGACCAGGAACTGTCTGAGAATGACAACGTCATGATACAACTCAATGTCAGTTGCGACGCTTTTACAACAACATCATGACCAATCATTCTAAGGTCATTATTACCATATTAAAAGATATATTATATTACTGAAACTGCTTATATTATTAATAATAATAATGTTTTACAATATTATTCTCAAAGAAATACAACCGGGAATTGGCGCTCCAAGCACCAACCCCAACAAAATCTCCCACTTGCTCAGTGCCAATATCGATTGTATCTAATACCCATCGACTCTACGTGTTTATCAAATAACTTCGGAGGTATGGCATTCGTCAGCGGGTCTGCTACATTATCTTCAATCGGTACCTTGCACACGACAATATCTCATCGCGACACAATCTCTCGAATGATGTGGTACTTTCGTTCCACATGCTTCGACTTCTGATGCGCCATGGTTCATTTGCTTGTGCAATGGCTCCAGTATTATCACAGTATAACAGAATCACATTCTCGATACTTGGGACAACTCTCAATTCTGTGATAAATTTTTTTATCCACACAGCCTCTTTGCAGCTTCAGAAGCTGCAATATATTCCGCCTCAGTGGTGGAATCTGTTGTTGACCCCTGTTTGGAACTCTTCCAACAAACTGCACCTCCGTTAAGGGTAAAGACGAATCCAGATGTAGACTTTCTATCATCAGGATCCGATTGGAAATCGGAATCCGTATACCCGTTAACTTGCAGTTCGTTTCCTCCATAAATTATCAACTTATCCATAGTACCTTTAAGATACTTCAGGATATGTTTAATGGCAATCCAATGGTCATTACCTGGATTGGACTGATATCGACTAGTTACGCTAACAGCGAAACTGATATCATGCCTCGTACATAACATGTCATACATTATGCTACCCAGACACGAAACATAAGGTTTTTTAGACATTCTAACCTTCTCATCTTCTGTTTGTGGACTCATCTTCTTCGAAAGATGTATCCCATGTCTGAACGGTATGTTTGCTGTCTTACAGTTACCAAAATTATACCGTTCCAAGATCTTATCTATGTACGTTGATTGGGATAATCCAATCAGCCTCCTTTGTCTATCTCTATAGAGTTTTATCCCTAAAACATAGGAAGCTTCTCCCAGGTCCTTCATGGAGAAATTCTTACAGAGGTACGCTTTGACGTTTTGTAACATTCTTATATCATTCCCAAGGATTAGGATGTCATCAACATATAGGACTAAAAATACGACCATGCTCCCACTGGCCTTCTGATACACACATGATTCTTCCGAATTCTTGAGAAAACTAGAAGATCTAATAATCTCATCGAATCGAAGATTCCAGCTTCGTGAAGCTTGTTTAAGTCCATAAATGGACTTCTTAAGCTTACACACCATACCCGAGTTTTCGCTGGATGCAAAACCTTCCGGCTGTTCCATATAGATTTCTTCAACAAGAAATCCATTTAAAAAAGCCGTTCTGACATCAATTTGCCAAATCTCGTAGTCATGATACGCAGCTATAGAAAGCAAAATCCTAATATACTTAAGCATTGCAACTGGTGAAAAAGTTTCATCGTAGTCGACACCAAGTCGCTGCGTGTAACCTTTTGCTACCAGTCGGGCTTTGTAAGTTTTAACCTTACCGTCAGACCCTCGCTTCCTTTTGTAAACCCATTTACAACCGATAGGAACAATTCATTCGGGAAGCGGAACCAAGTCCCAAACTTGATTCTCATGCATTGAGTCTATCTCAGATTTCATGGCATTTTGCCATTTCACAGAGTCGATGTCCAACATCGATTCTCTATAGGTAAAATGATTAGTCTCTTCAACTAAGAGAACATCTAGACTCTTTTCTTGTATCAAATACAAGCGTTCAGGAGGTCTAGATACCATTTCTAACCTACATAGTGTGTGTGTTGAAGGTCTTTCATCTACTTGAACTTCAGGTTCCTCCGTTGGTTTGTTGTTTTCAGGTTGGACTTCATCAAGTTCAACCTGTCTATGATTACCACCTTGTGACAAAAATTCTACTTCTAGAAATCTTGCGAAGCGAGCTACAAACACATTTCGATGCTCGGTATCATATAACAGATATCCCCTCGAACTCGAAGGATATCCGAAAAACCTAAACTTTTGCCATCGGGGCGAAAGCTTATCTTGCTGAGTCATCCTGACATAGGCAGGACAACCCCAAACCTTAATGTAACTAAGATTTCGTCTCCTACCGAACCATATCTCATACGGAGTCGTAGGAACAACTATTGAAGGAATCTTATTCAAAAGATGTGCAGCTGTTAAAAGAGAGTAGCCCCATAAGAAATAGGGCAAATCTGTGAAACTCAACATCGATCAGACCATATCCAATAAAGTCTGATTTCTCCTCTCAGACACTCCATTGTGCTGTGGAGTACCCGAAGGAGTATATTGAGCGAGAATTTCATTCTCCTTCATATAATCAATGAACTCACCACTCATATATTCTCCTCCTCGATCAGATCGAAGACATTTAATATATTGACCAGTTTGTTTTTCTACTTCATTTCGGAACACTTTGAACTTTTCAAAGGTTTCCGATTTATGTCGCATCAAATAGACATAACCGTACCGTGATAAATCATCGGTAAAGGTAACGAAGTAAGAATAACCACTGTGAGCAGTGTGACTTAGTGGACCACATACATCAGAATGTACGAGTTCCAGTAAGTTAGTGGTATGGTGTCCAACACCTGAAAATGGGGCTTTGGTCATCTTACCCTGAATACACGATTCACAAGTTGGATAAGATTCAATAGTAAGATCTGGTATCAAACCATTCCTAACCAATTGGGTAAGGCGTTTACGCCAATATGACCTAGCCGCATGATGAAAACCTGCCTGGAGCAAAGTCAAGCAAACCCACAAAAGATTGTTACCCACACAACTCCTGTGAACCCCGCAGGAACAAAGCCTGTGAAATCCACAAAAGATTGTTATGAGCGCCAACTGATGAAAACCTGCATGGAGCAAAGCCAAACAAACCCATAAGAGATTGTTATCCACGCAACTCCTGTGAAACACGTGGGAACAAAGCCCGTGAAACCCACAAAAGATTGTTATGAGCGCCCAGGAAAACATAACAAGGTTTGGAGATTAGAAACCCGTGAAGAACAAAGCCTCACAAACCCCTAATTGCTTGAAACGCCATAAAGAACAACAACCCATTTGATAAGTTTTTGAAGAGAATCCACCCTTCCATAGTTAGCCATCACGACCTCACCACCAATGTGCCTGACGACAATATGAATTTTTTTTTTGGTTAAAACATTAATCCATTTTATTAATGAAAAGCTTGTTTAAATAATACAATGAAAACCCTAATTGTAATATGTTGAAAAAAATCAGAAATAACCCTAGGTAATAATTCTTATTACAAATAAAATCTTGGGCCCCTAACATTTGGCCCACTGTAGAATAAACACCAATATTAAAACCTAGGGCCCCTAACAGTTGGCACACTCTAAAATAAACACTATCATTAACCCCTCTCTAGGAGGCATTCGCTTGTATATTTCCGACCCCTTCATTTTCAAATAACTTGAATGGATTATTAGGCTTCATCCTTGGATGCTTGGATCCATACTTCGAGGCTTATTTTCTTGATGCTCCCTGTATCATATCATTCTCCTATTCTTTAAGAAGATTCGTCCTTGAATCTTTAAGGTCAATCTGTAATGTCCAAACACTTTATCTCTAACCAAATCTGATTTGTCTTTCTGTTTCTTTTTTTTTTGTGACGCATGATTTGTGTTTTTTTTTTGAAAATTTTGAATCCAACACATGCAAGATGACAAAATAAAAGAAAAAAAAATTAATAGAAACAGGACTTAAAGAAAAGAAAAAAAATTAACAGAAACATGACTCAAAGAAAAGGAAAAAATTAACAGAAACATGACTCAAAGAAAAGAAAAAAAAATTAACAGAAACAGAACTCAAAGAAAAGAAAAAAAATTAAAAAGATACAAACGATAAGATATAACCTGCTCTGCAACCAAAGCTCTGAATACCAACTGATGAAAACATGCATGGAGCAAAGCCAAGCAAACCCACAAGAGATTGTTATCCACGCAACTCCTGTGAACCACGCGGGAACAAAGCCCGTGAAACCCACAAAAGATTGTTATGAGCGCCCAGGAAAGCATAACGAGGTTTGGAGATTAGAAACCTGTGAAGAACAAAGCCTCACGAACCCCTAATTGCTTGAAACGCCACAAAAGACAGCAACCCGTTTGATAAATTTTTGAAGAGAATCCACCATTCCATGGTTAGCCATCACGGCCTCACCACCAATGTGCCTAACGACAATATTAATTTTTTTTGGAAAAAACATTCATCCATTTTATTAATGAAAAGCTTGTTTAAATAGTACAATGAAAAATCTAATTGTAATATGTTAAAAAAAATCAGAAATAACCATAGGTAATAATTCTTATTACAAATAAAATCTCCGGCCCCTAACATTTGGCCCACTCTATAATAAACACCAATATTAAAACCTAGGGCCCCTAACAGTTGGCACACTCTAAAATAAACACTATCATTAACCCATCTCTAGGAGGCCTTCGCTTGTATATTTCCGACCCCTTCATTTTCAAAAAACTTCATGAGGCGTTTGGTGAACCTGAAGCTACAGAGTGGAACTTCCGTTGCTGAACAAACCAACGAGTTCCAAAGCCGGGTGAACTAGTTATCTGCAGTAGACATGCAAATGGCAGACGAAGTTCAAGCCCTCTTGCTACTCAGTTCTCTTCCTGATAGCTGGGAGACATTGGTGGTTACTCTCAGCAATTTGCTCCAGAAGGTAAAGTTACCATGCCTATGGTAAAAGATGCCCTGTCGAATGAGGAGTCTAGGAGAAAAGATGTTGGCTCAGAACAGACAGAAGCCTTCGTCACAGAGACTCGAGGAAGACATCAAGGAAGAGAAGAAGAGAGAGGCAGAAGCACAACCATGGGCAGATCCTCAGATGGAAGGAAGCCTACTTATAAGTGCTATCATTGTGGTATTGTAGGCCACCTAAAGAAGAATTGCCGAAAACTGCAACGAGAGCAGAGACAAGGCAATCACCAGCCAAAGAATGACGAATGAGAGACACTACTCGTTGTCCAAGCAGATGTAGCAATATGCTCCATGCAGGAAGAGACATGCCTTCACAACGCAACCCAAGATGTTGAGTGGGTGGTAGATACTGCAGCATCTTACCACGTCACTCCTCACATAGATTTCTTCACAACCCACAGAGCAGGAGACTTTGGATCAGTGAAGATGGGAAATATCAGTTCCTATGGGATAGTAGGAATGAGTGATATTCAGTTGTGGACAAATGTCGGGTGTACATTGACCTTGAAGGATGTTCTAGAACTTCGGCTGAATGTACTCTCGGGGATAGCTATTGACAAATAGGGCTATGACAATCACTTCCGAAATGGCACATGGAGAATAACAAAAAGTGTCATGGTTGTCGCCCGATGACATGCTTGCGGCGTACTATATAAGACTCATGTGAAGATTTATGCAGACAGCCTCAATGTAGCTGAAAATGAGGCTTCTCAAAATCTGTGGAACCAGAGACTCGGACACATGAGTGAGAGAGGGTTGTCTACCCTGAACAAGAAGGATCTTACCTAGGATGTTGCACGAGGTCGTTGCAACCACTACTTGATTGGTAAGCAACACAGAGTCTCGTTTAATTTCTCTTCAGAGAGAATATCAGAGTTGCTCAGTCTGGTGCACTCTGATGTTTGTGGTCCCATGGAGGTTGATTCATTGGGCGGTAACAAGTATTTTCTGACTTTCATTGATGATGCTTCTCGGAAAATCTGGGTGTATTTCCTCAAGACGAAGGATCAGATCCTAGATCCGTTCAAGATGTTCTACGCCATGGTAGAGCATGAAATAGGGAAGAAGCTGAAGTGCCTTCGCACATATGATGGAGGCGAGTACAGTTCCAGAGAGTTTGAAGCCTACTGTAGGAGACACAACATTCGACATGAAAGAACTGTTCCACACACCCCACAACATAATGGTGTCGCTGCGAGAATGAATCACACCATTATGGAGAAAGTCAGAAGCATGGTCAGTATGACTAATCTACCAAAGCCATTCTGGGGAGAAGCTGATCGTGCCGCCTGTTACCTGATCAACAGATCACCATATTTACCGTTGAACTTAGAGATTCCGGAGAAAGTATGGTCTGGTAAGAATCCCTCATACACTCACCCTAGAGTATTCGGTTGTTTAGCCGTTGCACATGTATCCAAGGAGCTCAGGCAGAAGCTCGATGCAAGGACAACTCCATGTATATTCCTAGGCTATGGAGATGAAGAATTTGGATACAGACTATGGGATCCGAAGGAAAAGATGGTCATCAGAAGCCATGAAGTAGAGTTTCGTGAAGACCGAACAATTGAAGACATTGAAATGCCCAGAATGTCTTCCAATTTCAGTGCCGACAGAAATCCAGACTCAGCACCAACACAATTGGCCACATATATGGTGCACGAGGAAATTCCAGAAGCAGAACCAGAAGAGGCAAATGAGGATGTTGAGTAGGGGGAGACACAACCTGTTCCATCGGAGATTACGGAAGACAATGTTGAGCAGGGGGAGCCGCAACCCATTCCACTACAAGCTACAAGATCATTCACAGAGATGGATGATGACAGACCTCCATAAACCAGTAGACCACAGACAAGAAGATCTGAGCGAGGCAGGATTCCATCAACCAGATATCCAGGATCCAAATATATTCTGCTTACTGATGAGGGGGAGCCAAAGAGTTTCTCACAATGCAAGAAGACACTGAGGAACAAATGGGTGAAGAAACATGGCAGCGGAACTGTGCAGAGACACAGTGGATTGTACTATGCAGAGACATAGCATAAGAATATTGTACAGAGATGCAGTGAAGTGAGCTGTGCAGAGACACAACCGACATGTCAACAAATGAACAGTGATCGAAACAAGCTAGAGTTATGCAGAGACATAGCCAGGATAGCTGTGAGATGAAGTTTGTTTCAGATGCAGCTGGAGGGGGAGAATTGTAGAGTCCAACATGCATGGTCTGTCTTGCATGAAGCATGCAAAGTGCCAAGAAGCTTCCTACCATCCAGCTGAGCCATGAAGAAAATGCCATGGAACCTTTATGTGGTGATTGCCACAAAATCAGGGGAGTAGAATTTTTGAAGAAGCAAACAAGCAACCTTTCGGTGGATCCACAAATTAAGGAGTGAAAGGTGGTGGGCACTGTTCATTCGTTGACATTTTGCACTGGATTTGTGCTATAAATTCTGAGCTCAATTGCAAGCTCAGTGTACCCCAAAAGTGTGTGTAAGCTTCAGTAGAAAGCTTAGAGAGTGTGTGAGGTTTTTTTGTATTTTGTAAAGTTTAAACACTTTGTATCTATTCTTGTAAGTAATAGAGTGATTCGATTTTTCCTCAAACACATTCTAAAGTGATCAGAGAATCACAACATATTCATTCCACAGATTCCGATCAATAGAATTTTGTGTTGGGTGTGAGTATTCCAATCAAATTTCAGTGCTAACAGATTGAGACAGTGTTTATCTGGGCTGTTTTATCCTGGGGATGTCGGGGCCGATGACTGCTATCATAAATTTCTGGGCAGAACCGCGAAACGTCTTAAAGAGAGCGACCTAGTCCGCGACTCAACCCAGTTTCACTTTTTATATTTTGGTGAACGATAATATTGTTCTAACTCATAATCTGTTTCTACAATTTTAAGACGAATCATATTTGTCATGTCTGTTTCTGCTACTGCTACCATGAACACTATTGCCTTTGATTCTGTTGCTGTTGATTTGAACAAACCATTTCGATTTCAAGGGTTTTATTTTAAGCGTTGGAGATTAAAAATATTGTTTTTCCTTACCATTAAAAAATTAGCAAATTATTATATGTCTGAAAAACCGAATTGCCTGATGACCCTACCGTAGTCCAAATTATGGAGCATGAAATTGGGAAGAGAATGACTTTGTATGCAATGAATTGTATGATATATATAGTTCTAGGAAAACTGTTAAGGATGTTTGGGATGCCCTTCAGAATAAATATGATACTGAAGAGGCTGGTTCTAAAAAATATGCCGTTAATAGTTACCTTAGGTATAAAATGGTAGATGGTAGAATCTCAATCCCATGAACTACAAAAAATAGCCTATGAGATTATATTTGAGGATGTCTCTAGATGAACAATTCTAAGTAACTGTCATAATTGATAAACTACCCCATACTTCAAAGATTTTAAAGGTACCCATCGACATAAAACTAAGAAAATTTCCCAAGAAATTTTGATTACCCGCCTTCGTGCCGATCATATTCCAATTCACACTCGCATTCACCGGACCCACCGCCAAACTTCCTCCGCTAAGAACAGAAAAGAACTACCTCCACATATTATGATTCCATGTCCGTCAAGACCAAACCCAGAACCGAGCTTCTCAGATCTGGAGCTCCGGTTAGCCAATAACCCTATTCTCGTATCCAAAATTTCCTCAGAAGGGAAAATATTCCCCATGGGAAGCGCATTGATGGGCGGTGAACAAACAGAGCTCAGCTGGCTGCTAGACCAGAAAAAACCAATGGTAGCCTGGAGTCAGGTGGATTCTGAAGTAGCGTGACCCGGCATGCACAATGTAGCAGAAGGGCTTTTATCGCAAGACCGTAAGCCGGAGTGGCCGTTTGAGTTAGATCCGTAAGCTGGGTTGAGTCTCGCCTGACCCGAAACGGATCCGGAAGGGCTAGATCTCGTAGTCGTAGTTGTAGTTGCTGTGGCGAGCTCGGACTGGCGAAATGGGCGAACCCAGAAGGAGTTCACGAGAATCAGGCTTTTTGGCTTCGCAGCTCAAACCGTCGCCAAAAACTGAAAGATGAAGAAACCCTAACTCGGGCATACTGGAAGTATCAATCGACATTAAAAAAGAGAGGATAAGAAATGAAAAAAAAACAGTTATTAGAAGGAGAACCTGGTGAAAATGTCGTGTTTGTGAAACACAAGATCTTAATCACCAAGAGAAAGTGATCAAGAAGAAAAGATATTTGTTCCTGAGGAACTTTAGAGCCAATAGAGAGAGTATAAGCTTCAGGAACTTGTATGGAACTATTTGATTCCAATAAGTCCAAAGCTCTATTATTAGATCCTCAGAGGAAAAGATATTTGTTCCTGAGGAACTTTAGAGCCAATAGAGCACCGTTCAAGCTAGGGGTGACAATTTGAGTCAGGATTCGTTTATTCATTCGATTCGATTCGCTTTAAAGCGAATACGAGTTTGAAAAAATGGATTCGTTTAATAAATGGGTCAATTCGATTCGATTCGATTCGTTTATTAAACGAATCGAATACGAATTTAAGTTCATTGATTCATTTATAATTCGTTTTATTATTTTTATTTACTAGTTCTTGTTAATTTTCAATTAAGATTCGAGAAATTATAACTAATTCTCATAGAAAAAGTAATATTTTCGATATTAAATCAAGTGTGGTAAATTATTTTATTAAACAATATCATTGACTAAACGAATATTCGTATTCGATTCGTTTATTAAACGAATCGAATACGAATCATGATATTAGGATTCGTTTAATAAACGAATCGAATACGAATCCATCATATTTTGATTCGATTCGTTTAAGATTCGATACAAATTCGATTCGTTGATTCGTTTTGCCACCCCTAGTTCAAGCTCATCTTTATTAAAAGCTTTATATATATATATATATATTGAAACCCAGTCGCCAAATCACCCCTTCCGAGCTTAAGCGGAGTAGATAAAATCTCCGGCTATCCCAGGCTATTACAAGGAACGCACTCTCTGAATTCGAATCCAGTACCCCAAGGTGAGATCCTGAACCCTACATCACCACCCTTACATAATTGTTTCCTTGATATTCTTATTGGGACTCCCTCAAGTTTCGAAAGAGGTATGTTTCCAGATATTATTTTCACATAAACTCAATTCAACAGAGCATGTATAGAAGTATCACAACTGCGAGTATTATTTGAAAAGAGGTAGCATCATCAATCAAATGCTATATATTCATATATACAATTGTTCAAATCCTGGGGTTCTAGTGATTAATGATATATATGACTGGTACTATTCCTATATAGCTTAACCAAAGGTGCCCATTGTTCAAACATAGCAGCTTAAGTTTGACATTAACAACTTTTACCAAGCAATCACTTATAACTTAACTTCAAATCTGTCAATCAACTTCAAATGAATTCGATATATTCGTTGAAATATTTGAAGATTCAATTAAGATCAATTACACCAAAGGGTATTGTTTCAAAAATGTGTGCTACCAAAGCCAACATTTTAAACATTACTAATCAAAATAAAAAATTAAAACCAATGTAGTATCTGAATTCTGAAATACAGTAACCCCTATACTGAGTTTTCACATCTTTTTCTGAGTCATTTGGCTTCAACCCTCCCATTATTTATATCATCAGGAACAGGAGCCGGGGTTCGGAAATCTGGAGAATTAATGGCCCAATCCTCAGGGTTTTCAGAACTCCACATCATCCACTTGAGCTCAAAATTCATTTCTTGGTCGATTTCACGTTCTGGCTCATCCTGATTCTGTTCTTGCATTGGCTCCTTACCACCTCTGTGTGAACTTGAGCTTGATGCTTCTCCAGCCTGACCTATCTCTGCAACTCCTATTTCCAATTTTGGCTTATCCTCAAACCCCACATGTCTTAACAGTAGAATTTTCTTTTTAATGCACATTTCATAAGTCTCTTCTAAGCAGGCTTCTAGATCATCCTGAAACAACACACAAATCAAAACTCATCAAATAATTTTGTTACTCACAGAATGAAGAAACAAGGGCTCATTCTATAATGCATTCTTCTATGCCTTGTTACCTCTTCCACATATTTGCTAGCCAAAACAATCTTCTTGTTCATGTCATATAGGTCATTATACAGAAATCTACTAGCCGCAAGAAGCGCTGATGCTGCAATAACTGAAGGCTTGAACCTTGTAAAACTGATGTCTGTGCCAAAAATCAGGAACTTGATCAGGATAAGTCCCATTTATACAATCAGAACAACAGAAATTATAGAATCAACTTCGGCGCTGTGGGCTATCTTACCGCCTTGTGTTTGGATTATGATTTCGTTGAGGGTTCTTCGTTTGATACCTTTTCCAACTGGGATGTTTTCAACAAAGAATCTCACAAAGCATACAGGAGTTGCAGCACGCAGTTTCCATTTAAGTCCCCTTAGAATATGAAGTTCCATCTTTGTTATGTGCTCTATGTAGTCCTCATTCAGATACTTCTTTTCCTTTTAATTAGCAGATTTTCGCGGACTATACATATTAGAGAAAGGACTTCAATCTACCAAAAGACAAAGACTACAATGCAGTACAATACAAATTGTAATCTTACCAGAAACTCAGAGAATGAGAAGGAATGATCTCCCATCTTCCAAGTCAGATTTTCATACTGTAATCTTAACAGAAACTCAGAGAGTGAGAAGGAATGGTCTCTCATCTTCCAAGCCAGAGTTAAGCAAGAATTGGCAGCAAGAACTATATCATCTCTCACTCGGCCTAGCACAGTCTGATTAAAGAATTTCAAAATTATCTCTGAAAATGCAACTTGTATAGCCCAAAAATTTCAGGTTTTGATATTGTCATACCGGGAGTTGATGCCTTGAAATGAAGCGATCAAAGAAGTTCATGGCAAGATATGGGATAAATGGATCAAATTTATCAGATTTTGAATGCTGCATGTAAAAGATGTTGTATCAGTAACTTTCAGAAACCGCACGTTCAATTCATACAATTTCGATAAAGAAGTAAACTTTACACGTCACAGAAATTGATTTGTTACATACACTTATCTGTCTATAATTCCTTTACTACTCAATTAGTTCATGACCTTGTCACAATTTTTGCAATAGATTGAAGGAAAAAAGAAACCCATCAGTTCTTTCATTTCCTTGCTTTATTTTATTTTCTCAGTAGGCAAACAAGGGTATGCTGATAAAACACAATAAAAAGAAAGTCAATTTTCATTCTTTTTTCTTTCTCCATTTTCCAATCAACCAAACATGATCTCCTGGACTTGAAAGAACACAAAGGCATACTGAAAAAATAGTGGTAATAGCAGAACAAACATATATTCAAAGCTCAAAACAGAACCCAGAAGATGAATAAAGCGGCTGATGATCAAGAAAGAACTTTCCAAGAAACAGAAAAATCAAAGCCTTTCAATTCCTTTTCTTTATACTTTAATCCCAATGTGCCATTCATTTTAATTTCTTTTAACTTTCATTTTCTTGGGTACGGAACAGGGAAAAAAAGAAGAAGAAGCAATAATTAGAATCATTTACTAGGAGGATCACATGCATGGCTACTTTTCTCAGAATCACTTCTTTGCTCTCTGCATAGCCCTCAGCAGCCATCCACTCCCTTTCCACATTGAAGTACTTCTCATAAGCTCCTTGTTTGTATACAGGCAGTGGGTAATCATGATGGATATTCATTTTCAAAGAAGAACAATTTGAGAACTTGTTTGTCATCAAAGAAAAGGAAAGAAAAGAAAGAAAATGCAGGAATTAAATGGAAGATTTAGTTAATGCTGGGTTATTATAGACTTATAATTTGCTTTAATTATCGCTTCTTGTTCAGCTTTGTTTGTTCTCTCTCTAGACAATTATTGTTTGTTAGTTCGTTAAGACTGAGCGGGAAACAATTTTGGAGGCTTGGTGGTGACTTCTCTCAGGTTACTTATTTGTACGCTGTTATCCAGTTACCAATAGGATTAAAGTATTTGTTTAATATCACCCGTTGGAAAAGTATGGATAATTTTTTTTTTTTTTAATAACAGTGCCATGGCTTACATGTTGATTCCAATAAGTCCTCAGCCCTATTCCAATGGCACCTTATATGATGGTCCACATTAATCAACATATCAAACTTCAAAATTAAATAGACTTAATTATCATTTTGACACATTTAAGCTATTTAAGCATCATTTTTCCTTAACACTATCATCAACATAATTATCAATGTAATATTAAATCTGCAACTCGCATCATAAATTTGAGACTGATGTTAACTCAAGGGATAAGTTCAAAACTCTAGCCAACTGTAAATGGTAAGTGAAATAAAAAATTAAAACCAATATAGTATCTGATATATGGTATTATGTAAATTCAATCAGCTTCAATTTCGATCAAGATGGTAATCGTTCAAAACTGTATGGTAGCCAACATGTAAATGGTGACCAGAATGAAAAACTAAGAAGAAAAAAGTATCTGAAAGAGGTATTTAAAGTTGCTTTACACTTTCATCTCATGAGCTAGTGACCTGTTTCACTTTTAGTTCTTTTCAAGTCCCCTGTAAAGAGTAGTCCCTAATGTTATGTATTCATTTATGTTGGGTAATTCTACAGTATGTTGCAGCTCCTGCGCGGTGGCGAAAGATTAAAACAGCATCTGACTTCACCCCAGCAGCCATCATATGGTTTTGGAGCAGGAGTTGGAGCTCGGAAAACTGGTGAATCAATTGTCCATTCCTTTGGGTCATCAGAACTCCACTGCATCCACTTCAGTTCGAAGTTCATCTCTGGGACTATAATCTTTACCTGCATTGACTTCACATTATTCGTTTTCAGCAGAATTTTCTTCTCTATGCACATTTCATAAGTCCTTGTCAAGCAAGCTTCTAGCTCCTCCTGAAACAGCATATAAACCAGAATCATCAATCAAGGACTCATTCATATGATACTATTGATGGACATGTTTTGACTTGTTACCCTTTTCACATATTTGCTAGCTAAAAGAAGCTTCTTGTTCCTTTCATATAATTGGTGATCATACAAAAGTCTGCCAGCTGCAAGAATAGCTGATGCCGCAATCACTGAGGGTCTGAATCTTGTAAAATTGATGTCTGTGTTGAAAATCAGGAAATTGATATATCAGACATAACAGTCAAATTACAGAATCCCATTTATTAAATCAGACTCAATGCAATCCAATTCTACCATTTAACCTCTACTCTCAAAGCTATCTTACCCCCTTGTGTTTGGATTATAATCTTGTTAAGGGTACTACTTCTAATGCCTCTTCCCACTGGAATCTTTGCAGCAAAGAACCCCACAAAGCATATAGGAGTAACAATTACAGCACGCGTATGCCATGCTTGTGTCTGATGATCTCAATTTCCATCTGAACCATCCGTGGTGCATAGTCCTTGTCCAGGTTCCTTTTTTCCTTTCAGAAGAAAGAAATTCAATCAATTAACATAAAACAAATAGTACATTACATGTAATAATTTACCACAAACTCTTGGTATGAGAAGCTGCAGATGTCTCTCATCTTCCAAGCCATCGTTAGGCAGCAATGGGCAGCAAGAACTAAATCATCTCGCACTTTTCGTAGCACAACCTGAGTAAATAAGTTAAATGAATGAACCCAACAGTCACCTATGAAATATAACTTGTATTCTCAGATATTCTGATATATTTGTAATACCGGGAGTTGATTCCTTGAAATGAAATGATCAAATATGTTCATGGCAAGATAAGGTATGAATGCATCCAATCTGTCATATTTTGAGCTCTGCATCAAACAAATGTTAAATCAGTAAGTTTCAAATTTTGATTAAAGGATTTGCACAATAGAATCCTAAAGTTAAGTAACTTATATATATCAACTATTCTAATGTTATTAATCAAAATCTGTTCAGTTCTTTCTCGTTCCCTTTCTTTCTTTAATTTTCTCAGTAGGCAAACAAGGATATATAATTTCAATCCATGAAAAATCATAGAACACAAGAACTTCCATTTTCTTTCCATTGTTTTCCTGGCAACCGAACACAATCAAGAAGGTTTGAAGTTTGATAAAGTTCCATTCATTTAACAAAAAAAAAAAAAAAAAAAACACTGAAAATCAAGAAAGTAGTTTCCGAGAAACAGAAAATTCAAAGCCTTTTGTTTTTTTTTCTTTTTACATTGTTTTCTGAGCAATCAAACAAAAACACAAGGTCCACATTCATATTGTTGGAGTCAGCAAGCAAACGTAACTTGTTGAAGAAGCAAGCGAAAGTAACTTGTTGAAGAAGCTGGCAAAAGTAAAACTTGTTGAAGAAGCTGGCAAAAGCAAAACGTGTTGAAGAAGCTGGCAACACGGTTTTGGCACTATAAATTGAGCCTTCCCAGATCATTGTTAGTATCCCATAAATCCCAAATGTGTGAGTAAATATAGAGAGTAAAGTGGTGTGAGAGTTTTTTGTTAAGCTTAAGGTTGTAAGCTTTGTAATTCTTTGTTTGTGAATATAAGAAGAATTTTCTCTCCAATCACCTCTATTATTGTGTGTTTAATCACAACAAGTGGTATCAGAGCTAAGGTTACTCGGAGGGATCCCGAAACTCGGTAACGGAGATTCGGTTCGGAAAGTCGGTTCCGACGAAAGTTGTCGAAAATCGATTTTGAGCATACCATCAGACGTTTCACGGCGAGACGAGCACGGTGGTATTTTCCGGCGATCAAACGGAGGCCTGAGGACGTCGCACGCGCCGGTCAGAGACTTCATCACGCGCTCCACGCGCCTGCTTAAGGAAGAAGAAGACGCCACGTCATCCGCCACGTGTCGCCCAGTCAGCGCACAGTCAGCAGCCCAGTCAGCAGCCACGTCAGCGGTGCCTGGTAAATTTCAGATAGGTCCCTGAACTTTCTGGAAATTACAATTTAGCCCCTATACTTTCAGAATTTTCAATTTAGTCCCTGAACTTTTTGGAAATTGCAATATAATCCCTGAACTTTTCCGTAATTGCACTTTGGCCCCTGAACTTTCGGAAATTGCACTGTGACCCCTGTAATTTCTGGAATTTGTAATTTGGTCCCTGTGTCGGATTTTGACAAACGAAGTGTCATTTCCACCATTGTCGACCATTCCGGACGCAACGGTGAGGTCCGTTTTTTGAAATTCTGCTTAGAATTTTTATGATGGAGGGGAGCAACGGAAAAATGATTTTGTTAACCAGTACAAACTATTTCACATGGAGAGGAAGGATGAAAGACCTTCTGTATGTGAAGGACTATGATGGATCGGTGTTTCTAGAGCAGAAACCAGAAGGAATGACCGATGGAAAGTGGGCTAATCTTCACCAGAAAACATGCAGTACTATTCGTCAGTGGATCGACGATAGTATCGTCAACCATGTCAGTGAAGAAACAAATGCACGTGACTTATGGAGAAAGCTGGAGGAGCTTTTCCGAGCAAAGACTGGCAACAACAAGCTGTACTACATCAAGAAGATGATGGGTTTGAAATACCAGGAAGGTACAGCTGCGGCGGACCATATCAACGATTTCCTCGGAACCATGAAGGAATTGTCTGGATTGGGCATAGACTTCGGAGATGAGGTAAATGGTTTAATACTCCTTAATACGTTACCAGAATCTTGGGAAACGTTCAGATCTACGGTGATAAATTCAGCCGCAGATGGGAAAGTCACTATGGAGATGGCAAAGACCAGGATCTTCGAGGAAGAAAAGAGGACGAGAATGCAAGAGTCAGCATCAGCCTCAACCTCAGAAGCTCTAGTGACAGAGAAGAACACCAGATGGGGGAGGAGTAAAAGCCGAGGCCCAGGTAGACCAGACAAGAACCGAGGGAAATCAAGAACCAGAGATATTGAGTGCTATTACTGTAAAAAGAAAGGCCATATGAAGAGGGATTGCTACAAGCTGAAGAACGAGCAGTCCAGGAGAGATGGTGACTCTAATCAAGAAAGAGTTGCTACTACCACCGAGAAAACCTCCAAAGAATTTTGTATAATGTATGAAGAAGCTGTTGTGAATCTTGCCAGCCACGAGACCAGTTGGGTGATAGATAGTGGCGCATCCATACACGCCACATCTCGCAGAGACTTCTTTTCATCTTACACACCAGGGGACTACGGTGCTGTAAGGATGGGGAATGACGGACAGTCCAAAGCCGTCGGTATTGGAGACATATACCTTGAAACAGACAACGGGACAAGGCTAGTGTTGAAGGGAGTCAAGCACATCCCAGACATCCGGTTAAACCTGATCTCAACAGGCAAGCTGGATGATGAAGGTTTCTGCAGCACCTTTAGTGACGGATGCTGGAAGCTCACTAAAGGATCAATGGTCGTGGCACGAGGTAAGAAAGACTCAACCCTGTATTTGATGCATGCTAAGCTTTCAAATAGTAGCATAAATACAGTCAACAGCAATGAGGCAGCCGAGCTATGGCACAAAAAGCTCGGTCACATGAGCCAAACAGGGATGGAGATACTACGCAGGCGGAATGTTCTTCCGGAATTGAAGAACTCACACTTACGGAAGTGTGAACACTGCATGGCTGGAAAGCAGAGTAGAGTATCCTTCCAGAGCTCCCCGCCTCAACGGAAACCGGAGGTACTAGATCTCATACATTCAGATGTATGCGGTCCGATGCAGACACGAACACTTGGTGGGTCACTGTATTTTGTGACATTTATTGATGATCATTCAAGGAAGATCTGGGCTTACACCTTGAAGAGAAAAGATCAAGTGCTGGGAGTGTTCAAGGAGTTTCATGCTTTGGTGGAGAGAGAAACCGGCAAGAAACTGAAGTGCATCAGAACAGATAACGGTGGTGAATACAGAGGTCCGTTTGATCAGTACTGCAAGACGCAAGGAATCAGACATCAAACGACACCTCCGAAGACACCTCAGCTGAATGGCCTAGCTGAGAGGATGAACAGAACCTTGTGCGAGAGGATCAGAAGCTTGCTGTCACAAGCCAAGCTACCGAAGACATTCTGGGGGGAGACACTCATCACAGCAGTTCATGTTTTGAACATGTCCCCAGCGGTCGCACTGAAATGTAATGTTCCTAACCAAGCTTGGACAGGTAAAGAAGTGTCGTACGAGCACTTACATGTCTTTGGGTGCAAAGCATTTGTACACATCCCAAAGGACGAGAGATCCAAGCTTGATGCAAAGACGCGACAGTGTGTCTTTATTGGCTATGGTCAGGATGATTTCGGCTACAAACTGTATGATCCTGTGGAGAAGAAGATCGTCAGGAGCCGAGATGTTGTATTTGTTGAAGACCAGACCATAGAAGATATCCGTAAGGAGATGAAGACAATGCCCCAGCAATACAGAAATGTGAATCCAGAACCTCAGACACCGGTGCCAGTACGAGTTGAAGATGAGGTTCCCAGACAGGAGGGTACATGTGATGAAGCTCCCAGAGATGATGATCATGATCAACCACCAGTACCAGAAGCTACACCAACAGTTCCACAGAGAAGGTCAGACAGAGAGAAGCGACCTTCAACCAAATACTCTGCATATGAGTATGTGCTGCTTACTGACGGGGGAGAACCCGAGAGCTACCAGGAGGCTGTGGAAACAGATGACAGAGAAAAGTGGGAGGAAGCCATGCAAGATGAGATGAAATCTTTGCATGACAATCACACTTTTGAGTTGGTGAAATTGCCAAGAGGCAAAAGGGCTTTGAAGAATAAATGGGTGTACAGGGTGAAGCAACATGAGCATACTTCACAACCCAGGTACAAAGCCAGATTAGTTGTCAAGGGATTCAATCAGAGGAAAGGCATTGACTTCGATGAAATCTTCTCTCCAGTTGTGAAGATGTCATCCATCAGAGTGGTACTCAGCTTAGCAGCAAGCCTCGACCTGGAAGTTGAGCAGATGGATGTCAAGACCGCATTTCTTCACGGAGATCTGGAAGAAGAAATCTACATGGAGCAACCAGAAGGCTTCAGAGTCAGCGGGAAAGAGGACTATGTGTGCAGACTCAGGAAAAGCCTTTACGGTTTGAAACAGGCACCGAGACAGTGGTACGTGAAGTTTGAGTCAGTTATGGGGGAGCAGGGATACAAGAAGACCACTTCAGACCATTGTGTTTTCGTTCAGAAGTTTTCTGACGATGACTTTATCATCTTACTGCTATATGTAGATGATATGTTGATAGTTGGCAGGAATCAATCGAGGATTGATAATTTGAAGCAGCAACTGAGTAAGTCTTTTGAGATGAAAGACTTGGGGCCAGCTAAACAGATTCTTGGCATCAGGATCGGTCGTGATCGGAAAGCCAAGAAGTTATACTTGTCACAGGAGGAGTACATCGAGAAGGTACTTCAGAGATTCCAGATGGACAAGGCTAAAGCGGTTAGCACTCCTCTTGCTACCCATTTTAGATTGAGTTCGAGACAGAGTCCCTCTACTGAGACAGAGAAGGAGGAAATGAAACATGTTCCATACACCTCAGCAGTGGGAAGTCTTATGTATGCCATGGTGTGCACGAGGCCAGACTTAGCACACGCAGTTGGATTGGTCAGCCGGTTTATGTCAAACCCAGGACGGGAACACTGGAATGCGATCAAATGGATCATGCGGTATCTTCGAGGCACATCCAAGATGAGATTATGTTTTGGAAGCAGCGACAAACCAGTGTTGATGGGCTACACCGATTCAGATATGGCAGGAGATGTGGATACCCGAAAGTCTACTTCGGGGTATCTGATTACTCTCTCAGGAGGAGCTGTGGCATGGCAGTCAAGGTTGCAGAGGTGTGTTGCACTCTCTACAACAGAGGCAGAATTCATTGCAGTTACAGAAGCTTGCAAGGAATTGCTATGGATGAAGACATTCGTCCAGGAATTGGGTTTCAAGCAGGAGAAGTACATTTTGTACTGCGATAGCCAGAGTGCTATCTATCTCGGTAAAAATTCTACTTTTCATTCGAGGTCAAAACATATCGATGTGAGGTATCACTGGATACGGGACGTCCTGAGCTCAAGGCTGTTAGAACTCAGGAAAATTCACACCGACGACAACGGTGCCGATATGTTCACGAAGGTTTTACCGAAGGAGAAGCTTGAAATCTGTCGTGCCATAGCCGGGATGACAAAACTCTCCACATAGTCAGAGTGAGGAGATTCAGAGAACTACGATTGGCTTGATCCCAACTCAGGGTACGTAGGCAGTCATACAGATGCAGCCATGGGAGGATCCTTTTGAGGATCCGGTTTGGATGATTGATGGTCGGCTCAGATTTTAGGACAAATCTTCACCGAAGGGGAGATTTGTTGGAGTCAGCAAGCAAACGTAACTTGTTGAAGAAGCAAGCGAAAGTAACTTGTTGAAGAAGCTGGCAAAAGTAAAACTTGTTGAAGAAGCTGGCAAAAGCAAAACGTGTTGAAGAAGCTGGCAACACGGTTTTGGCACTATAAATTGAGCCTTCCCAGATCATTGTTAGTATCCCATAAATCCCAAATGTGTGAGTAAATATAGAGAGTAAAGTGGTGTGAGAGTTTTTTGTTAAGCTTAAGGTTGTAAGCTTTGTAATTCTTTGTTTGTGAATATAAGAAGAATTTTCTCTCCAATCACCTCTATTATTGTGTGTTTAATCACAACACATATTTTTATCCCCAATTTCATAGATTCCCCCACCATTTTCTTGGAAGCCAAACAAAAACAAATAAGAAAGAAGCAGAAGCAGTTACTTGGAGGATCACAAGCAGAGCTATTTTTCTCAGAAGTGCTTCTTTGCTATCTGCATAGCCGTCATCAGCCATCCAATCGGCTTCCATATTGTAGTACTTCTCATAAGCTTCTTGTGTGTGTGCAGGCAGTATATAATGGATATCCATTTTCAAAGAAAGGAATTGAATGAAAGATTCAGTTAATGCTTCGACTCTCTCACTATAAGCAAGCAACTTTGTTAGTTAGTTCGTTAAGAGTGCGCGGGAAAGTTTTTGAGCGGCTACGTGGTGACTTCTTTCCGGTTATCTTATTTCTTTCTTATGAGGTTGTACGGTGATTAATAGGATTTTATTATGTGCTTTTTAAGCATTAAATTATTATATTAAAAAAAAGGGTTTTATATAATTAGCACTTTTTGAAAAATAAAATACAACAACGTAGACATTTTTATTTTTAGAGATACTATCTTTTTTTTTCAAGGGAATTAAGCCATCTTTTTATACTTGGTTGAGGAAAATTTAGATTAGAGTCAAAGAATCAAAGCATTGAGTGGACAAAACTACCCACCTAACGTCAAATATGAAGGATATAAACTACATATTCACCTAGTCCTTGGGAGGACGTTTTGGGGACACACACAAAAAGAGAAGATTCCTTCGTCTTCAACATCTGAAGACCTTCATTTTTTTCATTTTGAAATTCCATCATTTCTCCATTAATATTTCTCCAATATGCATCAGAGGGTGAACGCCGCCCAATACCGGCTTCATCCCTAACCTCACTTCAATATTTTATAGGAGAAAGAATTTCTACTTTATTTGAGTTCCATTACATCCTTCGTCCGTCGTATAAACCTATGTTTGAGTAAGTCTAGTGAACTAAGATTTAGCAGATCAATTGACTCACAAGTATTCTCCTAATACAAATTTCTTTATTCTATTTAGAGGTCAAAATCCACTTAAAATAATATTAAAAATTTTATTTTTATTTTAAGAGTACTATCTTGCATAATCAGCAGTGGACTAGGTGCCCGCTTATGTCCCCAAATTTTTTTATACTCTCTAAATATTAATGTAGATTAGGTGCCCACTTATGGCCCTACATGAGTGTTTTAAGTGTTTGATACTTCAATTTAATGGAATTTACTTTGAATGATTTGAAAGTACTTGCTTCATAGCCTGTCTAAAATAAAATACAAAAGTTGTGTGAAGATATAAAAGAAGCCGAAAAGGCTCTTGTTCTAGGGGTGACAATTTGGGTCAGGATTCGTTTATTCGTTCGATTCGCTTTAAAACGAATACGAGTTTGAAGAAATGGATTCGTTTAATAAATTGGTCAATTCGATTCGATTCGTTTATTAAATGAATCGTATACGAATTTAAGCTCATTGATTCGTTTATTCGTTTAGGATTCGTGTTTTTTTATTTATTTATTTACTAGTTCTTGTTATTTTTCAATTAAGATTCAGAGAATTATAGCTAATTACCATAGAAAAAGTAATATTTTCGATATTTGGTGAGTTATTTTTAGTAAATATATTAATTACATATTTCATATGTATATATTTATGAAGAATTAATGTAAATCAAGTGTGGTAAATTATTTTATTAGATAATATTATGACTAAACGAATATTCGTATTCGATTCGTTTAATAAACGAATCGAATACGAATCATAATATTAGGATTCTTTTAATAAACGAATCGAATACGAATCCATCACAATTTGATTTGATTCGTTTAGGATTCGATACAAATTCTATTCGTTGATTCGTTTTGCCACCCATATCTTGTTCTCTTGCTATATTAACAAAGCTATGACACATAAAAGAAGATCATTAATATAGTATGTCTTCACTTTGTTCAATGGGAGGGAAAATGGGTAATCCCCTTGAAATTAGACTCGGCCGGCGGTTCGGTTCCGGTTCGGAACCGAACCGAACCGGCCGGTTTCCGGTTCCACACTTAAGTGGAACCGGAACCTTGAACCGAACCGGAGCCGACCGGTTCGGTTCGGTTCCAAGACTTTTTTTAAAAAAATTTTTGAAAATTAATTAAAATAAATGAGATTAATTTTATAAATAAAAAAATTATTACATTGAAGAGCTTGAGCTTAAATTTTTAAAAATTTGAGTTGCTTACGTATCCTCCAAGGGTGAGAGGAATCAAAACTCACGTAGTTCCATTACAATTTTAAGACATATCCCATTTGTAAATTATAATTTTACAATTATCAATCATCATTATCAGTTGATCCTTCGGCTCCGGTTCCGCTTGCACTTGTTGCAGAAGCATTATCGAACAAATCTTCAAAATCATCAGGGGGCATCTTCTTGTTGTCTCAGATCAGCTCGAGTCCAATCATCCACACAAGTTGTTGCTTCTAGAGTGCTTGGATGTAATGAAGATCGCCTAGCTTCCAATATATTACCTCCCAAGCTGAAGGCTTGCTCAACCGCAACGGTGGAAATAGGTGCTGCCAATATCTCTTTAGCAATAATAGATAAAACATGATATATATTTTGATGTCGGTTCCACCATTCAAGGATTTTAAAATTTTTACTGCATAAACTTTCATTAGAAAACTCAAAATTTGTAGATAAATAATTATCTAATTCAGGGTTATTAGTTGTCGTATCTCTAGTTTTTTTATTTCGTTGCAATAACCAACGATCCCATGAACTAAGTCTTGTTTGAATTACCGGTTCGCTACTACTAGATTCACCTAATGTTCCTAAGTTATATCTTACAATATAATCATTAAATAAAATAATTAAATCACTTCTTAATTTCGTCATTATGCTCGTAATATCAATTTCATCTAATATTCCTAAATAACCATAGTAAGCTTGTAAACCACAATTCAAACCTTCTAATTTAAATCTAGGATCAAAAACAGCAACAATACGATAAAGTAAAGGAATTTCTCTAAAATAATTCAACCATTTTACCTTCATAACAGTAATGGCTTCCAACAAAACAATATCATTAGGGTCGTCACTGTCAACATGCTCATCGAGAGTGCCAACAATATTCAAACTCTCAAGAAGAAATAAATGTGTTGTAGGATAATAAACACCGCTAAAAATCAAAGGAGCATCATTAAAAACTCTTAAAATATCTAAAAAAAATTCACAAATATCCCATTGACTAGGATAAAGTGTGATATTTTGAACATGTTGAGAAAAAAAACTACATAATGCATCTTTGTATTGAAATGCTTGACATAAAAGAAAATAAGTAGAATTCCAACGTGTTGGAACATCTCTTGAAAATTTAATCGGTTTAATACCATTTATTTTACAAAACTTGGTTCATTCTCTCCTAACTTGAGAATATGACCAAATATAATTAAGTGCCGTTTTAATTGGATCAAGGAAATGTGATAATAATTTTAGTCCGTCTTGCACACATATGTTAAGGACATGACATGTACAACGAATATGAAAAAATTGACCCCCTAAATTTGGTTCACATAAGGATTTTAAATCATGAATGGATGCAGTATTTGCAGATGCATTATCAAATCCAATTGTTAAAATTTTTTCTACTAAACCATATTCATCAAAAATTACCTTCATCATTCTATAAATATTATGTGCATTATGTGGGTCATCAAAAACTCTAAATGCAATAAGTCTTTTTTGCATGGTAAATGATGCATCAATCCAATGACAAGTCACACCCATGTATGAGTGTGTTTGCCAATGGTCACTCCAAATATCAGAACATATAGAAATACGACCTTTCATCTCTTTAAATATTTCATTTAAAATATTTTACCATCTTTATATAATTTGAAAATATGACGTTTTGTTGTGTTTCGAGTCATTCTACATGCATCAGGGTTTAAAGCATTATGAACGTAATTAGTAAAATGAAGTTTTTCACCAAAGCTTAAAGAAAGATGTGTCATACAAGTTAATTTCACAAATTCTTCTCTATTTTTTGCATCTGAATATTTAAATAAATCTACACTACTCGTACCTCTACTAGATGATGCGTACCTGCCCATTTGAGTTGCGTCGTATCAATGCCAAGTTCAACCGGATGATGTTTTTTCATGTGCTTGATCATATTGCCGTATCCACCAGAAAATTTATAGATAACCCCACAATAGTTGCAAATTGCTCGTTGTGAACCATCTTCTAGGCGTTACAAATTAAAATGAATTTTGAAAATATCCGAAGACCGAGCCTTAACTTCTCTTCTTCGTGATTGTGCACTGACACTAGGGCCGCTCTCTTGGGTTGGCATATTTGACATTATGTTCTCAGATGAGCTTGCCATTTTTTTTTTGAGAAATTAGGAAGAAAAATAAGAAAATTGAATAATTGCAAATGATAACAAATTAACAACTAAATGAATTGAGATTGAGAATAAGATTATAAGAGAATTGTATTGAAGTGAGATTGAGAATAAGAGAATTATAGAAAATGAGAGAGTTGAGAATTTGGTGTGATGAAATTATGAAAAATGAATCCTATTTATAGAATTTTAGAATTTTTTGATACAAAAAATGCCCCTAAATATAACCGTTTTATTACCGTTATTAGGGGTACATTAGTAATTTACATTTTAAATAATAAAATTAAATTTATTTTTTAATTTTTTTTCAACGGCTACTAGCCGTTGGGGGTAGGGTTCCTGTTGGAACCCTACGGTTCCAACAGGAACCCTATGGTTCCAACCGGAACCGTTCGGTTCCGGTTGGAACCGTAGAACCGGTGGAACCGTACGGTTCCACCGGTTCCGACCGGTTTGGGTTGGGGTCGAACCCCAACCGAACCGGTTGGAACCGGAACCGTGGCCGGGTCTACTTGAAATTGCCTACAAACACACTTAAACGATAACTATATCCAAAAGGGAGGTAAATCGGGTATATGACAAAATAATGCTGAATTAAAAAATCTTTTCAAATTTAAGCTACTTAGTTATTAACGATTAAGCTTAGAAATCAATTTCCCTAATTAACAAATTCAATAATGACAAGATTAATATATGATATGAAAAGATAATATAAAACTTCCAATAAGTAAATGAGATAAGGATAAAGAAATTGACACCAGATTTATAGTGGCTCGGCCAACTCATTGCTTACGTCCACTATTCTAATCCACGCTTGAAACTTTCCATTATGTAAAATGAATCCGAACTTTACACCGAGAGTTTTTCGGGCTTACTCCCAAACCTTTACAATATATGTCTTTGATCCAATGTTCCTCTTAACCTTTTACACAATCCACTCTTGAGAGTATACACACTCGCATAAGAGATTTCCACACAAGTGTTTGATAATAAAAGTTTACAACCACAATTTGGATAGTCACAAAAGATTACAAAGAAGATTTAAATGTGTGTATCTCACCCAAATATATCAAAGCTAACTAATATGAATATGAAGATGAAGTATGAGGTTTTTCAAATGTAGAGAGTGTAAGATATAGAAGATTTAAAAAACTCTATTTGAAAGTGTTTGAAGTTTATTTGTGTAATCAAAAGATATATGAAAATGATTTTTGCTTTGAATATATTTTTCCAAAAATATTCCCATTTGCAAAAATGAAACAAAGCTTCAATTTATAGGCTTAAAACTGAATATGATCGTTTTTCTATTCTGATGTATGTATGCCGGTCTGATATCAAGAAACGACTTCTAGAAATATGACTGTTGTGTTTTCGAAAGTTGAAAAGTGACAGGTATGAAGACCGATATAGACATCGGTATGATTTGGCTCGGTTCCAAAATGTATGAAAAATTCAGTTCTGACCGGTATGTCCATCTCAGACCAATATGTTTGTCTCAGCGATTGGTATACATGTCTCACTAAGTTTCTGATGACCAGTCAAACCCGACAATACTCAATATTTAGGCCACAACTCATTCTAAAAACTTCAAAATCAAGATCCGTAAATTTCTACATAAACAAGACACGTATATCTATCATCTATAAGACATTCAGCCTAAAAAACATTAAGATGAATATTTTGAAAATTTTCTAATGTGACACGTTTGTAGAAAACACTCATTTGAACATATTGTAGTAATATGGCTATAGAAAATGTTCTATATATCATAATTGTGTTCGTTTGAACAGTAGCAAATTAGAGACACATATCTATCTAACGGTATATTATTTGAAGTTTAATTCAATCGTTTTCTAATTTTTCAAAACTATTTTCCAATGCATTTTGGCATTAAAATTTATTTTGCTGTAAATAAAATACAAATGATTTCTCAAGCATTTAAAGCCATTTTAAATGCAATTGATGCAAAATGTATGATTCCTAAGAGCTTTCAAATATTTGAATAAACTCACTTACAGTTAGTTTTAGCTATTGATCACCATCTTGATCTTGATCTTGCTTGGCTCTTGCTCTTTGATCCTTTTCATCATCTTTTTGGCTTTTTATCATCTTGTAGCTCATTTTGGCTTCATCATCAACTTTGACCTCATCAAACTTGATCCGCTAATATGTAGATGTTTCTAAACCATCAAAACCAAGTCGTCGAGTCGCTAGCATTGATCATCTTTATAAAATTTCTTCATGTATTTGAGCTTTTTTACTTCATTGGCATCATCAAAATCATGGTACTAATAATCTCCCCCTTTTTTATGATGGCAACTCCATGTAGCTCAACTTGTGCATCTTTCTTTAATCTTAAGATTTAGATAAAATACACTCAAAAGAAAGATTAGCTTGAGGTGCATTCTTTTACTTTCTCTTCTCTTTTGACATTAGCATAAACGTGAGAAGGCAAGTGAAAGCTCATCTTTCTTAAAACACAGGTACAATATAAACATGATCCATAAAAAGTATTAACCAAGTAAAAGAACATGGATTCATGACAAACACAATTTGCCTATTATCTTATATAAATGGCATATTCATTTAAGTATAACAATTGTAAGGAAAAAATTTCTCATTTAAGCATAGCAATTGCATAAGATAAAATAAATTTTCAAAACATAAATTGTTCAAAGAAAATAATATAACATTTCAATCAAATAGACTAGAAGTAATAAAACATCCTAAGGGCTAGTAATTCCAACTAATTTATCATAATGATGACTTGTATATCCATAAAGTTCCCCCCTCAAGTTATGCTATCTAATAAAAATACTTGAAAACAAGGTTAACACAAATATAAGAATTTTCTCCCCTTTTAATAATTCTTCCCCTTGGCTAAACATATAAAGGAAAACATATATAGCACAAGCAACAAGATGTGAGAAGCAAGAAATAATCAATAAAACATGATTGCACCCCCTTAGATAACTATTTCATTTGCCATTAGCAAAACGAAAGAGAAGAGTAATGATGACTCTTTTTTTAAAATAAAGGATATAAATAGAGTCATGGCATAAGAGTACAATTTGCGTAGCATTTCACAATAATATCATTTTCTCATTTTAGCACATTAATTGCTAGAAACATATTCAAGCATAGGAATTGTATGAAATAATACAAATGATTCATACAACTTATGTAGTCCAAAGAAAATATCACATTTTAACCATATGGACTAAACATAACAAAGCATTATAAGAGTAAAATAATTTATACAATTTATTACAAGCTCTTAGATTTGATCACATTTGAATCAAGCAAATAAGATTTCATCATTTAAAACATGATTCAAACTTATAAAAACTAAAATCTTATTGAAAAAGAGTAAGACATTTGAAAAATATAAGTTTTTAAAAAACATAAGATTATTCCTCTCATTTTGATAATCAACAATGAATTTAAAGAGAAATATCATGCTCAACAATCTCCCTCATCATTATTTAAAAACACATGAACACATAAGGAGATCGTATAAATTAAGCAATTGAATCATTCATAAAAAATTTAAAAATTTTATTCAGCAGCATATACAATAATCAAGTGATCAAACATTGATATCCTCAAAAGGAAAATATGCATACATTTTAGTTATGCAACACAATAAGCATATTATGATCACATTTCATCAAAATCACTCAAATGTTTGATCATAAATATTGAAATAAAATAAATACAAGAACAAACATACATACATGATAATTTGTGCGGTAATCCTAATATAACACATTTAAGCACCACAAATTACATATTTCAAACTTTATCCAAAAGTATCAATTATAATTCTCATAATTTATTTATATATGTTTATCATGCTAAGTGATTGCAATAGTTTACATACCTCTACTCACTTAAGGAGTGTGCAAGATTCATCACCTTAGTCATTTTAAGATTGCACTTGATATTCTTTTTATTGAGCTATTTCCTCACTTTGTGTTGAGTCTTTGGGATCATTTACATTTCTCATTAATTACTTTTCCCAAAGTTTCACCTACAAAATTATTTAAACACATTTGGGTACTTAAACTTTCTTGGGTCCATTAGGGTTAATTTTAGTTCCTTTGGGAACCCAAATAACATTCACATTTCTCTTTTTAGTCGAACAATCATAAATTTTATAACCTTGCATATTACATGCATGGCATTCAACATTTGATTTAATGACGTTAGATGCATATGCATATGATGAATATGTATATTATTTAGATGCCTTCAAAAAATAATTTTTCAAATATTTTTGCTTCATATGAGGCTTATATCATAATCCACATTTTCCAAATACACTTCTTTGTGAACCAAGTAATATTTTAAATTTCTTTTCACCTTGAGTGAACTTGTTCACAATGCACTGCAAACCATCTATTTTCATATTTAAATCATCATTTTCAATTTTTAAAAAGTCACAAGCACATGATGATTTAGAATTAGATGCTTCATTTTGCATGTTTTCTACATAATGTTCATGCTCTTCACTTAATCACATGTTTTCATTATCTAAAGCATGAATTTGTTCAATAATAGATGCATGCTCATTTTGATTAATCAACACATCATTTTCATGCTTGGTCTTTAAGCAAATATCATCATTTTCTAAAGTACGAATTTTATTCATACATGATGCAAGTTCATGTTGATATAATGTATGCTCTTCCTTAATCAAATTATATTTCTTCCTAATAGTATCATATTTATCATGTAAATCATTCAACATGTCAAGCATTTCATCATAATCGGAAATTTCATTTTCACAAACAATAATAATTTCTTTTTTCGATTCCCCTATAAGATTTTCTATAGCCATGAACGTTAAATTACAAGTTTCATCATTTGATAAGCTAGGATCAATATTGCATTCATCTAATTTATTATTTCCC
Organism: Zanthoxylum bungeanum; assembly: GCA_019454045.1. NCBI lineage: Eukaryota > Viridiplantae > Streptophyta > Magnoliopsida > Sapindales > Rutaceae > Zanthoxylum > Zanthoxylum bungeanum. Next base: position 52,832 of record SKCR01028244.1, read on the forward strand.
TCATATAGCAATTTTATGGATTTTCATAATTCATATGCATTTGTAAATTTGGGAATCCTATCAATTATGCTTTTATCTAATGCTTCATATAAAAATTTAAGTGTATTAGAATTTACCAAAGTTTTTCGCCATCCCGTGATTTCTTTATCTCCACCAATATCATAGGCGAGCAAAAATATGACCATCATTCTTTTTCAAAATTTGAAGTCTGTTCTGTCATAAAATGGCGGTCTATCGGTGAATGCTCCTTCGGCGAAATATGTTGTGTAACTTGTAGTGGCCATGATCGATTCTCAGACGATTAAGTCTTTGTTGAGAATATCTCGCTATGATACCAATTGAAATTGACTACAAGCATATTTAAACAACAACAACAACTATACCCAATATGGGGGTGAATTGGGTATGTGACAAAATAATATGGAATTAAAAATCTTTTCAAATTTAAGCTACTTAGTTAGTAGCTTTACCGATTAAGCTTGAAAATCAATTTCCCCAATCTACATATTCAATAATGACAAGATTAGTATATGATATGAAAAGATAATATAAAACCTACAATAAGTAAATGAGATAAGGATAGAGAAATTGACACCAAATTTATAGTGGTTCGGCCAACTCCTTACCTACGTCCACTACTTCAAGCCACGCTTGAAGCTTTCCATTATGTAAAATGAATTCGCACTTTACACCGAGAGTTTTCCTGTCTTACTCCCAAACCTTTACATAGATTTCTTTGATCCAAGGTTTCTTTTAACCTTTTATGAAATTCCACCATTGAGAGTATACCCACTCACACAAGGGATTTCCACACAAGTGGTTGATAATAAAAGTTTACAACCACAATTTGGGTACCTACAAAAGATTATAAAGAAGATTTAAATGTGAGTATCTCACCCAAATATATCAAAGCTCACTAATATTAATATAAAGATGAAGTATGAGCTTTTTCAAATGTAGAGAGAGTAAGATATAGAAGATTTGAAAAACTCTATTTGAAAGTGTTTGAAGTTTGTTTGTGTAATCAAAATATATATGAAAATGATATTTGCTTTGAATATATTTTTCCCAAAATGTTCCCCTTTACAAAAATGAAACAAAGCTTCAATTTATAGGCTAAAAACTGAATATGACTATTTTTTTCTATTCTGAGGGCGGTATGTCAGTCTACAGTACCGGTATGTCGGTCTGACATCAAGAAACGACTTCTAAAAATATGACTTTTGTATTTTCAAACGTTGAAAAGTGACTGGTATAGACACCGATATGATTTGGCCCGGTTCCAAAATATATGAAAAATTCAGGTCTGATCGATATCGTGGCCGGTATGTCTGTCTCAGATCGATATGTATGTTTCAGTAAGTTTCTGATGACCAATCAACCCTAACAGCACTCAGTATTTTGGCCATAACTCGATCTAGAAAATTCAAAATCAAGATCCGTAAATTTCTACATAAACTAGACATATATATATATCATCTATACAAAATTCAACTTAAAAAAATTAAGATGAATTTTGTGGGATTTTTCTATTGTGACATGTTTGCAAAAAATGCACATCTGAACATGTTGTAGTAATATGGTTCTAACTATCGGAATTGTGTTCTGTTTGAACTGTAGCAAACTTGAGACACATATCTATCTAACGATATATCAATTGAAATTATTCCAACCATTTTCTAATTTTTCAAAATCATTTTCTAATGCATTTGTGCATTGAAATTTATTTTGGTGCAAATAAAATGCAAATAATTTCTTAAGCTTTTAAAGCCATTTTAAATACAAGTGATGCAAAATGTATAAATCCTAAGAGATTTCAAACATTTGAATAAACTTACAATTATTTTTAGCTTTTAATCATCATTTTGATCTTCATCTTGTTTGTCTCTTGCTTTTTGAGTTTTTTCATCATCTTTTTGACTTTTTATAATCTTGTAGCTCATTTTGGCTTCATCATCAACTTTGACCTCATCAAACTTGATTCGTAATATGTAGATATTTTTAAACCATCGAAACCAAGTCGTTGAGTCGCTAACATTGATCATATTTTCCAAATTTCTTCATGTTTTTTAGCTTTTTTTGCTTCATTGGCATCATCAAAATCATGGTACTTACACCCCTAATATTTGATAAAACTAATCGAAATACTTCTGGTATTTACAAATTAAACAAAACCATATGTCTTCCAAAAATACTCTCTAAATAAATATTTCAAGTAGGGTTGGTAGAAAATCCCGAATTTCTAATCCCAATCGGGATCCCTTCTCATTCTGTTTGGGGGGATTCTGGATAGGGGTGGTAATTTGGGTTAGGATTCGTTTATTCGTTCGATTCTATTCGCTTTAAAGCGAATACGAGTTTGAAAAAAATGGATTCGTTTAATAAATGGGTCGATTCAATTCGATTCGTCTATTAAACGAATAGAATATGAATTTAAGCTCATTGATTCGTTTATTCATTTAAGATTCATTTTATTATTTTCTTTTACTAGTTATTGTTATTTTTCAATTAAGATTCGAGAAATTATTTCTAATTATCATATAAGAAAATTATCGATATTTGGTGAAGTATTTTTAGTAAATATATTAATTACATATTTCATATGTATATATTTATGAAAAATTAATTTAAATAAATTATGTTATTGAATTATATCATGACTAAATGAATATTCGCATTCGATTCGTTCAATAAACGAATCAAATACGAATCATGATATTAGGATTCGTTTAATAAACGAATCGAATACGAATCAATCACATTTTGATTCAATTCGTTTAGGATTCGATACAAATTCAATTCATTGATTCGTTTTGACACCCCTAATTCTGGAAGATACGTTGTCTGGAATAAAAAAAATCGGGCCGGGATTTGGGATGATTTTTATCCCAAATCTCGATTAGGATTCGAGATCCCACACCATTTTGTTTGGGATTCAGGATGATTTTTCATCCCCATTCAAAATACCGACCGGGATTCGAGATAATTTCTTCATCCCGAATAGTAATCAGGACGTGACGGAACATCCTGATTGCCATCCTTATTATCATGGGGTTTTGTTATAACAGAAAATGGGCTTTGTTTAGTTTTTAAATATCATGGGGTTTCGATTAGTTTTGTCAAATATCAAAAAATTATGCCTTTTTCCCTCGATGGGATTGTAAGTTGAAAAACTTCACTTCAAAATGTTAATGCAATCCTGTCAACAATATGGTCATTACACAAACAGTTAAGTAAGCTTTATGGCTCAAAGGATTGGTCAGTGGATTGGGAATTGATCAAGAGGATGTCACTATGTTTTGTGACAGTTAAAGTGCTATGGATTTGACTAAGGATCCAAAGCATCATGAGAGAACAAAACATAAAGACATAATGCTGCTTTCATTAGTGATGTGGTGCCAAAAGATTTTGTCAATAACAGAAAATACGCATTCATATCAACCCAGTTGACATGTTAGTTAAATGTTTATCTAGAGTTAATCTTGAGCATTGGGACTGTTGATGTAGAGAAAGAAAAAGTAAGAAAGATTGGTGGAGAAATAAAGAGCTAATTCTTGAAAAGATTTTGAATTCTTGAAGAGTTAATTCTCATCGTTTATAATAGAATTATGCTTTTTTTTCCATATTAAATCATCAATCAAAACCCTCAAAATAATAAAAAATTAAAAATTAAAAATTAAAATCGGATGTTTTGTAAGAAATCGAAAATTGGCTAATTAATCGGTCAGAATTGCTTGAAATTCAATGACAGTTTAAAATGATAAAAAAAATGATCGGATCAAACCACTCAAATAGCAATTTACGATTAGTCAATGTCTAAAATAGCACAAATTTAAGTGTTTCATACTTCAGTTCAATGGAATTTACCTTGAAGGGTTTGAGAGTACTTGCTACATATCTTGTCAAAAATCAAATAAAAAAGTTGTGTGAAGAAACAACAAAAGCCGAGAAGGTTCTTGTTCTCTTGCTATGACACATAAAAGTAGAATACTTTCTATTGTAAATTCTCTAAATATATAGTATGTGTTTAGGATGGTCATGTCCCTTGGGTTGTGCCTTATGGGAAAGACACAAACATGTAGAGACATGTCCTCTAATTTGGAAAGATGAGAATCTATGCCTCAAATGGCATAAGGAGAGGGGTATAACCCTTGGGAGGGTTACACCCCACACCAAAGGGTTTCCTCAAATGCACTCTTCCATGCCTATAAATTAAAAGGTCTTGAGTTCATTTGGCATAAAAAAAAAAACATAAGTCTCATACATTGTCTTATAGTGTCCTTTAAGAAAGAGAGAGTTTCCATCATTCTTCCTTGTTCAAGATCTTGAGAAAGTAGTGCCCCTCTCTCAAGAAGAATCCAAGTAATCCTGGCAGAACATTAGCCACAAAACCATCCATAGAGCACCGAGACGGAGCTAATAAGTTCTTAAGGATAGAGGCAACTCGACTTGGACCAAGTTAATCATCATCCTCAAGTTTCCAGGTTTTTCTAATAGTTCATATTAAATTAGCATGTTAGTGTAGATGTGATTTCCATTGTTCTGGTTTTGAATGGTTAAGATTTATTTAATGCATGTTATTTTCGTTTAATGACACCAAAATCACCACAATCTTAAGAACTTATTACTTTAAGTGTTGTTAGATGAGAATTTGCATGTGTTAATAGCCATTTTTCTGGAAAAAATTATATTATATGCATGAAAAATACGCAAGGGCATTCGAACGCCCGACGAATTCGTAGGCAAAAATTTTGATTTTGGTAATCTCGTTCGAACGCGTCTTCAAACACAACTCGAACGTAAGTATTCTACCAAAGAACGTTCGAACGCGTTTACGAATGCTACACGAACGTAAACTCTCTGGAACACTTCGTTCGAACGCATTTACGAATGCTACACGAACGTAAACTCTCTGGAACACTTCGTTCGATCACGTTTACGAACGATACACGAACGTGAACTCACAGGAAGGGGTAGCAAAAAGAGAAAGAACAGTATAGTTGATTCTACCCAAGTAAATAAGAAGTTCAAGGGGAAGTGCTACAATTGTGGAAAAAATGGTCATATGGCAAAGGACTGCAGAAACAAGAAGTCTCAGGACAAAGGCAAGAAAAAGAAAAATGAGGCCCATGTCACTGAAGATGAGCAACTAACTGATGAGATCTCAGAAATGAACCTCTCTGCAGTTGTAACAGAAGCCAACTTGGTTGGGAATCTGAGAGAATGGTGGGTAGACACTGGGGCTACTCGTCATATATGTGCTGATAGCAAGATGTTTTCCTCATATCAGAAGGTCGATGGTGGCGATCATCTGACAATGGGAAACTCGTCTACCTCTAGAGTGGTTGGACAAGGCACAGTGGATCTGAAGATGACATCTGGAATGAAGCTTACATTGAAGAATGTTATGCATGTTCCTGATATTTAGAAGAACTTGGTCTCGGGCTCTCTCCTTAGCAAGAATGGCTTTAAGCTTGTATTTGTTTCTGACAAGTTTGTACTGTCTAAAAATAATATTTATGTAGGAAAATGATACCTCACTGAGGGCATTTTCAAGTTCAATGTAATGAATGTCAATCGACACAGTGCTAATAATAAAGCTACAACTTCCGCTTATATTATTGAGTAACAAAATGTATGGCATGAGAGGTTAAGACATGTTAATTATGATACAATGCGTAAACTAATTAACATGGATTTTATACCTAAATTTATAATTGATAACCAACATAAATATGAGGCATGTGTTGAAGCAAAAAAGTATAGAGCATCATTTCATTCCATAGAACGAAGTTCTGAACCCTTGGAACTTGTACACTCTGATGTGTGTGATATGAATGTTGTGCAAACAAGAGGCGGTAAAAAATACTTTGTCACTTTTATCGATGATAGCACAAGATTTTGTTATGTGTATTTGTTGAGGAACAAATGTGAAGCTATTGAGAGCTTTATACATTATAAGAACGAAGTTGAAAATCAACTTGGCAAGAAAATCAAAAGAATCGGGAGTGACAGATGTGGTGAATATGTGTCACCATTTGGTGAATAGTGTTTCAATCATGGAATTATTCACGAAACTACTGTTTCTTATTCACCTCTGAGTGCAAAAATGAACGTTGAAGGAAATGATGAACGTCATATTGACAAGCTCTGGTTTACCCCAGAACTTGTGGGGGAAGCCTTGCTTTCCGCCAACTACGTTCTGAACAAGCTACCTTACAGAAGATTTGACAAGACACCATATGAGTTATGGAAAGGTCACTTACCTTCCTACAAATATCTGAAAGTGTGGGGGTGTCTTACCAAGTAATGGTTCCTAAACCTAAGAAGGTTAGAATAAGACCCAAAACTGTTGATTGTATATTCATTGGATATGCTCGCAACAGTAGTGCGTATCGATTCTGATGGAGTTGGTGCTTGGAGTGCCAAATTTGTACATTTTATTATTTATTAATAAAATAACTATATTTTTCATTTCATACCTTATTAATGGTATTGTCATTATGCGTATTAGATTGATGTATAGATATGCTAAGAATGACATCTACCTTAGAATAGTCTTGACACTAGGTGTAAACTATTCTTAAAGTAAATATTCCTAGTCGTTGGTTTTGGAATACGATCAGATTTCTATAACCTAGAAGACTAGCACATATCATATATTGGAATTGGAGTTCCAATGGTTTAACCCGATGTACCATGAGTTTTGGAAACTCGTATAGACATGTGGGTATTCGTTGAAGCGAATACTGAATAACTCATAGTTGATTCCTAATAGTTGGAAATACACACCACCGTCAATAGGAATATCCTCGAGTCAAGTAGCATATGTAATCTTTTGACTATAGGATAGCATTGATTTTATGTAAGATCATCCACATTTTGATGTCATGTATATCAAAAACCTTTCTTGGTCTGGCCTCTAGATGTTCATTGGGTGTGGACCGATTCACTCAGTAATCAAGTGTGAAGCAAGATAGGATCTGTCGGTCCATATGTGTACCATAATGGGTTTAGGTATCCATGTAAGTAATGTCATGATTCTTAAAGACTTTGGCCAAAGCCGGTCACCTAGGGTGGATCACATCAGTTGTAAAAAATCGTGGACATGTCGATATGAAATGTGCGCCTTGGAAACATGACGGTGTATTCTATGTTTCCTAAGCACAACTCAGATAGCCTACGACGGAGGGATTATTGAACATCTGTGATTACCTCGACTTGTATAGTTCAAAAAAGTCATTCGTATTTTTCATGAATTCCGAGGTGGCCGAATTGCGTTCATATTATCTAGGCTTATATGACGAACGTGTCTGAACTTAGAGAGTCCCAATATGAAGTGTACCCGTTGAGCACTTGGGTAGCCGATTATTTTTGATAAAAGATAATATTCGATATTATAATTATCAACTAAGATAATCAAGTGTTATTAGATAACATTGATTGTTTACTTTGACTTAATTGGATTAATTCAATAATTAAACAAGGGCTTAATTGTAAAATCATAATTATCTCTACCATTTGAGGATATTATGGTAATTGTAAGTATGTAATAATATGTGGTTTTGGCTTGATTTAATTGGATTAAATCAAAGTGGAAAACATTTAACTAATCCAATTCCTAATCATTGGCTTGATTTAATTCGATTAAATCAAAGTGGGAGACAATGGAGATTAGTCACACATAATTATACATATTTGGACAAATTGGATTAAGTCCACTTAAAAGTTGATTACAACTTTTATTAATTAAAAAGTACCTAAGTTTTGTTATAAATAGCAAGCTTTATGAAGGTTTTAATTACAAGTAAAAATACAAGCAAATTCTTAAAGAAATTAGCCTAAGTTAGAGAAGTGTTTAGAGAAGCTTGTGAGGTCTCTACAATATTTCATCTAGGAGAAATCTAGATTGGATCTTGAAGTGAAACTTGCTAATATTGGAAATCAAGATTGGATCTTGAAGTAAAGCTTGCACACCTTGGAGGTTCTCCAACCATTTCAACAAAGAATAAGTAGATTGGATCTTGTATCAAACTTGCTAGGTAAGTTTGAACTTCTCTTAAGTTATGAATTATGTATTAGATGCATGATCACATAGCTTAATGTTGAAATAATGCTAATAAATTGTGTTATGATGCTTTGGAAGTATAAACATAATATGCTTGTAATTGAGTCAAAATATTTATGTTAGACATAAACATAAATGAGAGTTTGGAACTCTAGATTAAAGCTTAGAGCTATGACTACCATTCTAGAATCACTTGACCACATTTGGGTGACCTAGAATTGTTCATGATACATTTCTTATGGGATTTTAATTTGGTTTGTGTATTTGATTCAAAATTTACGCAAATGCATATTTAGAATAAATTTATATTTTTGTAAAAATATTTGATATTTTGAAAAACTTGATTTTTATTCTATAACATGTGTTGATATTGGTTTTGATTTTAAAAATTAATTTTGGGTGTTTTTGAAGTGTTTAAGGAAGACCGAAAGTTATTAGGGTAATAGACCCTAATTGCTTCAGCTCTCTGGAAATTTTCCAGAGAGCTGAAGTTTTGTTTTGAAAACAAAGCATTTGTAAAATAATAAAAAAAAAATCGTTGGCTGGCGTATGTGTGCGCATTATAGCGCGCGTACGCGCTGCACGCAGTAATTTTGTTTTGCTTCATTTTTGAGTTTCTGGACTCCGATTCAGTCCCAATTTTTTCCTATACACTCGTAATGGAATATAGTATTTCATTAAATAATTGAAAATTACATCCATGCTTGATATCCATGGGTTAGACCCATTTTTGGTGCTCAGGGCACCGATCCGACCCTAGGGGTTCCACAACTGCCCCAACAGATTCTTGGTACACAAGTCTGAAATTCCTGACATCAATCTGAATATGATAATTGAGTCAATGAATGCGACATTTTTTGAAGAGACATTTCCTTGTAAGGAAAGACAAAGAACATAGTCTCTCAAAAGAACTATTGACACTGTCAAAGACAGTGATTAGGATGACCAAGAGTCAGATCAACGTGAAAATGTTGAGGTAATTGAACCTAGACGTAGCAAAAGAGCTAGTACGTCTAAGTCATTTGGACTCGATTTTCCGACACACTTGTAGAAAATGAGCCTCAAAGCTATAAAGAAGCAATGTCTTCGTCGGAGGCACCTTTATGGAAAGAGGCTATCAATAGTGAGATTGATTCCATCATACAAAACCATACTTGGGAGTTGGTTTATCTTCCTCCAGGTTGTAAGCCATTGGGCTACAAATGGATATTCAAATGGAAGATGAAACTGGATGGATCAATATATAAGTACAAGGCAAGACTTATCATAAAAAGGTTATAGACAAAATGAAGACCTGGATTATTTTGATACCTATTCACCGGTGACTCGTATCACGTCAATAAGAATGTTTATATCTATAGCAGCTATACTTTGTCTTGAAATACATCAAATGGATGTAAAGACGACATTCTTAAATGGTGAACTAGATAAAGAGATTTACATGGAACAACCGGAAGGTTTCAATATTCCTGGACAAGAACAGAAGGTGTGCAAACTTGTAAAATCCTTATACGGATTAAAACAATCACCTAAATAATGGCATGAAAAAATTGACAAATGGATGTTGTCAAGTGGGTTCAAAATTGATAAGTGTGATAACTCAAAAAAGATATATCATTGTGTGTCTCTACGTAGACGATATGCTGATAATTGGTAGTAACCATAAGATGATTCAGTCTACCAAGAAAGTATTGACCAACAAATTTGATATGAAATATTTAGGAGAAGCTGATGTGATCTTAGGAATTAAGATCTCTAGAACATCAGAAGGGTATATATTATCTCAGACTCACTATGTTGAGAAGATACTTGAGAAATATAATAAAGGAATCTAAATGTAACTAGAACTCTTGTAGACCTAACTCTTCATTTATCGAAAAATATTGGCTCAAGCGTATCGCAATTAGAGTATTCGAGAATCATCGGAAGTCTGATGTATCTCACAAATTGCACACGTCTGATATCGCTCAAGCTATAAATAGACTTAACAGATATACGAGCAATCCATGACATAACCACTGAAAAGCCATAGTAAGAGTTTTAAGGTATATGAGAGAAACTTCAAAATATGGTCTGCATTATACGAGATATCCTGCTTTTCTAGAGGGATACATCGATGCTAACTGGATATCTGATACAATGGATTCCAAATCTACGAGTGGATTTATCTTCACACTTGGTGGTACAGCCGTGTCATGGAAATCCTTGAGGGTGGTGCAGTCGTGTCATGGAAATTCTCGAGGCAAACATGTATTGCCCGGTCTACTATGGAATCAGAATTCATAGCATTAGAAAAAATAGTGGAAGAAGCAGATGGTTTCGATAATTCCTAGAGGATATTCCAAATTGGCCCAAACTAGTGTCAGCGATAAGTATACATTGTGATAGTCAATTGGCTATTTGGAGAGCCCAAAATACAATGTATAATAGTAAGTCTCGACATATACGTCGCATACATAATACCATACGCAATTGCTCTCAAGTGGCATAATTTCGATCGATTATGTCAAATCAAAGGAAAACCTAGTGGATCCACTTACTAAAGGTTTACCTAGAGAGCAAGTTGAGAAGTCATCGAGAGGAATGGGCTTGAAGCCTATAAATTAAGAATTGTCACTGTGGAAACCCAACCTAGCTGACTGGAGATCCCAAGATCTAGGTTCAAAATGGACAACAGAAACTTTATGCAATTCAAAACAAGCACTGTAGAGTTTTTATACTCTTTTCCATTCCTGTAATGACGCAGAGTGCTGTCTGTCAAGGTTAGGATAAGCTAAGGCTTTTAATGATCACTATATTAGGAGAAGAGTCCTAATTAGGGTAAAGGCGGATTACCTCTTTATAGTAGATCACATATTTCAAGTAAGAAGTGAGGTCGCTTCTATGGGATTTTTACAGGCTGATTTCCCTAAATGACTTGATGAATCCATGACCAATGATCATGGCCGAAATGAACATAACCGTAGAACGGTAAATGGTCGAAGTAAATTTGTGTGTTGACAATTGTCTTGGTTTACACCAACGGCAGAACAGTTCAAGACTATGGGTCACTGGTTTGCCAAGTAAATCCGATTGTCATTCACTAGGAAAGGTTCAAGGCGAAAGCTACCTATTTCGATGCAACTTTATTTCACGGAAACTCTCTTATGTATCTGCATTCATATTTAGATAATTGTGGGGGATTGTTGTAAATTCTCTAAATATATAGTATGTGTGTAGGAGGGTCATGTCCATTGGGTTGTGTCTTATAGGAAAGACACAAACATGTAGGGACATGTCCTCTAATTTGGAAAGATGAGACTCTATGCCTCAAAGGGCATAAGGAGAGGGGTATAACCCTTGGGAGGGTTACACCACACACCAAAGGGTGCCCTCAAAGGCACCATTCCATGCCTATAAATTAAGAGGCCTTGAGTTCATTTGGCATCCAGAAAAATATAAGTCTCATACATTGTCTTAGAGTGTCCTTTAAGAAAGAGAGAGTTTCCACCATTCTTCCGTGTTCAAGATCTTGAGAAAGGAGTGCCCCTCCCTCAAGAAGAATCCAAGTAATCCTGGGAGAACATTAGCCACAAAATCATTCGTAGAGCACCGAGGTGGAGCTAATAAGTTCTTAAGGACCAAGTTAATCATCATCTTCAAGTTTCCAGTTTTTTCTAATAATTCATGTTAAATTGGCATGTTAGTGTAGATGTGATTTCCATTGTTCTGGTTTTGAATGGTTAAGATTTATTTAATGCATGTTAATTTCGTTTAATGACACCAAAATAACCACACTTTCCTTATAACATGATTTACTCGGAAGTCAGCCTAACAATCACATTTAAATTACTTGTATTGACTCTAGTGTCAACTCTTGAGTCTTGAATACAATAATAGGTAATACGACTTTAAACAATATTTTGATGCTGTGGCTTTTAAGCCATACATGGTTAGAAAAAGCTCTAATAGTGTTTGGTAATTATGACTTTAAACAATATTTTTAGGAAAAATAGTAAAGATGTTATAAGTTTTTTTTTTTAATCAACAGACAGTAAGTAAATAGACACTGATGTCGGTTATTGTGAAGAATTGGCAACAGATGAGTGGATGTGACCCTGTTATAAGAATGTTGGTTGTTTCTTATGTGAAACACATGTTTTTTTTTTGTTTAACATAATTAGATTTGCAGTTTTAGATCAACACAATAAGGTCAATTTTGAATCTCTGTAACTTGGCTTGAGAATCTGGGGAGACTTGAATCTTGTCCTTAAGCGTGCTTGGAGAGT
>SKCR01028245.1:0-46470 GCA_019454045.1 Zanthoxylum bungeanum
TGCCATCATTCAGAGGAAACTTCCCCCAAAGTTGAAAGACCTGGCAGTTTCACTGTTCCTTGCGTCATAGGAGAACATAAATTTGGTAAGGCTCTGTGTGATTTAGGTGCTAGTGTTAACTTGATGCCTTTTTCTATTTTCAGGAAATTACAGATTGGAGAAACAATGCCAACTTCAGTCTCACTATAACTTGCTGATAGAACGCTTGTATTTCCAAGAGGCGTAGTTGAGGATGTGCTGGTCAAGGTTGACAAATTTATTTTCCCAGCAGATTTTATTGTCCTTGATATGGAGGAAGACGCAGACGTACCAATCATCCTTGGGAGACCATTCTTGGCTACAGGTCGAACCATTATTGATGTACAAAAGGGAGAACTAACCATGAGGGTACAGGACCAAGAAGTAACATTCAATGTTTTCAAGGCCATGAATTTCCCAGATGATGAAAAGAAGGAGGAATGTTTCAAACTCGATGTGATATACAGTACCATTCAGAACTCTGATGAAAGACAAAGTTCTACTTACAAACTTAAAACATGTCAATTGCCTGTGGAGCCTAAAGATAAAGCGTCTTTTGTACTGAATGAGCCAATTCTTGCACTACAAGCAACAGAAGAGAAAAATTTCCACCAGCTCAACGAATTGGACGAATTTCACAATCAGCCTTTTGAGGATACCAAATTGTACAAAGAAAAGGGCAAGAAAAGACATGATGAGAAGTTAGTGCGCATACAACTGGAACTAGGGCAGAAGGTACTGTTAAACAAATCAAGGGTGAAATTCTTCCCATGGAAGCCAAAATCACGGTGGTCAGGTCCATTTGTGATCACCAAAGTTTTACCAAATAGAGCCGTTGAGATACATGATCCTGACGCTAACAAAACTTTCAAGGTTAAAAAACGTGTGTCAAACACTACTGGGGAGAATCATTTGGGCGACAAAAAGAAAGTGTCACACTTTCAGATCCAGCATAAACGATTGAGCAGTCACGTCTAGCTGACGACTTTAAACTTAGCGCTCGCAGGGAGGCAACCCATGCATTTGTGTATATATTGTGATTTGGTGTGTTTTATTTTTGTGTGTTTAATTTTTGCAGGTTTAGTCATTTCAAGATGGAAGAAGCTCTCGCAAATCTTCACAAGCAATTCCCTCCCCTCCCTCAAAAATTCTGATGAAAGTCTATAAAGCTCGCTTGGAACGAATGAGACTACTGACGATCCATGGTGTGCCCAATGACATTCGTTGGGTAATTGAAGCACGAGTCCGATTGGCAGGTGAGTTTTCTGACTCTTTTATTTCACATCTGCCTGGTTTTGGAAGAAGCACCTATGCAAAGAAACGTAGAGCTAAGCAAATGGGTGTTGTTTCAAATGTGCATGATTTAATTATAACACTCGTTGTCGTTCTTTAGGAATGGTGTCTGATAATCGCGAAGACAAAATTAAATTCATTAGGGATGGCTTGAGTAAGGAGTCTGTAGATGAATATCTTCAACTCTTGAGACGCATCCCAGTGCATATGTTCAGATAGCCATTCGCAAATTACATACACAATTCCAAAAGGAAAGACAAATGTTAAGTCTCGGGAATCTGACTCAAAAATACCTTGTTTGCCAATTTATAAGAAAATTGGATGGGAAACTTGTTCCTGACGCATAGACGTCAATCAAGCCGCTACTTTTCTTGTAAATATTATATCTCTTTGTCTTTTCCTAATAATTGTAATTTGTTTTGTTATATTTTCTCCGACAGGATCCAGACCTTTTTGACTATCACGATATTATTTCTCTACTAATCGTCCTCTGGAAGATACTTGTGCTATTTTTACTCACCTTTTTCAGGTACTATAAATTCAGCCCGTCATTGCACTTTTGAAGACATCCAGAGTAAAAAATGGAAGCCACTTCAAGAAGACGAGTTGAAAACATTTGTGTGTTTTGCGGTAGTAGTGTTGGAACTAAACCACAATACGTAGAAGTAGCACAGGAATTGGGTCGAGTCTTAGCTGCAAGGAATATGCACTTAATATATGGCAGAGGCAAACTCGGACTTATGGGGATCGTTTCAAAGGCTGTACAGGAAGGAGGCAGTCAGTTTTAGGAATCATCCCAAAACCCTTGGCAGAGGCAAATCTTATTGGATCATCAAACGGATAGGAACTAATCGTGCCAGGTATGTCTGAACGATTGGTAGAAATGATTAACTGTGCTGATGCTTTTATCGCTTTGCCATGTGCCTTGGGCACATTGGAGGAAATTTTTATAGTGCTATCTTGGGCGAACCTGAACATACACCAGAAACCGCTTGGACTGCTCAACGTTGATGGATTTTATGATTTTCTTTGTGTGTTTCTTGATAATTCTCGAGAGAAATGGGTTCGTGTCAAAACCTATGAAAGAACTCCTCTTCACTGCCAGAACTGCTCCGGATCTAATAGACCAACTCATAGCCTATGAACCACAAGTTTCCCCCATCCTTTCAAAGATAAATTGGTCTGAGGACGATCGTGGTAAGGGGCGTCGGATTAATCTGGATCTTAACCTTTAATTTCCTGTAGATTTTCAGCTAACCAGGTACAACCTTCTTAACTCTCCTTTTACTGTTTAAGACATTAGGGACAATGTCTCATTTAGGTTTGGGGGAGGAAATAGTTGATCAGTACCTTGTTTTTTTTAGTTTGTGTGTTATTTTTATTTTTAGTCCAAAATTTTTCGAAAAATACAAAAATAAAATTGGAAAATTTTCAAAATTACAAAAATATTTTTTGTTTTTGTTTTTATTCTGACTAAAAAGGTGAAATTGGTGAGAGATAGCTGAGTAAGGAGTTTCCACTCCAGATACGTATCTCAAACCTATTTCGAAACAAGTTAATTTTTGTTTATTTCATTTTGAATTATTTAATTTGTGAATTCTCCTTAAAACTGACTAAAAAGGATCTTCATATGTTTAGTTAGCAGATATTATCAACATATATAGTAACATACGGACATGAGCTAAATTGAAAAGTTTGTAATATTCAGTGCTCTAGTTTAATTGGAGGAAGCATCTCAAAAAGCAATGGAGTAAAAAAAAAACGTCTAACATCCGAGTTATTAAGTCTGTAAGGGTGTTTTAACACCTAGTGCCCTAAAGCCAACTGTTTTGGGAGTCACTGGCCCAAAGCTCGTTACATGGATCAAAGATGTTGCAAAAAATATATATATCTGAAGTCTGTGTAATTAAGTCTGTAGGGGTGTCTTAACACCTGGTGCCCTAAAGCCAACTGGTTTGGGAGCCACCGACCCAACACTCGCTACATAGATGGAAGATATTGTATATAAATAAAAAATAGAAAAAGAAAAAAATCAAAGAAAAATCAAAAAATGAGAAAAATTATTCCATTGCTACCAAAAGGTGTTAAATCTGATAGAACTTTAGGACAAAAATATTACTCTCTTATCAACTGCACTTATGACTGTTGTGGGAAAAAATGAGATATTAATATTTTGTTGGCTGTGTATATGAAGAATGGTAAAAATAATCGGAGAATTTACTTATTCTGTAATTTAGAATGAAACAAAACAACTATTAACTTGGAGTAGAAGTTTCACCTGATTAGTCACTAACATCTTTATTCTCTTTTCGCTTGTCTTTTTGCTTTTGTGTGCATTAGTTTTACTACCTTTTTACTTTTGTAAAATGTTTGTGGGTATCATTGCTGTAAACCCTCACGAGACTACAACTCGTCCACTAGGGACACCTAGGGGTTTAAAGGCTTGTTGCATATGCTAAATGCAACCGTGATCCCTACGAAAGTGGCTTAGTTTAATTTTAATTTTATTTTGTTGTTTTGCTCGAGGACTAGCAAAATGTTAGGTTTGGGGGTGTGATGAGCGGAAAATATATCAATATTTACCGCCCCTTTTACTTAATATTTTGTTTAGTTTCTCGGGTTTGATGAACGTTTTGATGTGTTTTAGTTTATTTTACAGATAAAATAATATTGGGACTTAATGAAATCATTTAGGACGAAATATGGGTCAAATAAGGGCAATTATTGGACTTGATATTTTAATTTTAGAGATTGGAAACTTGAAAGGGCGTTTTGACGAAGTGCAGTTTTGGAAATTCAAGTTTTGTGCATCTGTCGTATTTTGGGCATAACTTTTTATTCAGATATCGGATTGAGGTGATTCAAGTTCTAGATTAAAGAAAACTCAAATATCTACAACTTTTAAAGACAAAATAATTTCGAATTCTAAAGATTGCATTCCCGAAATTGATGAACCATCCAGAAGTGTGTAGTGTGTAATTATTAAAGTCACTTTCAATCATTTTCAAAGCAAAAAATAAATTAATAAATAAATAATAAAAATTATCAAATCATCACCAAACATGATAAGAGATTAGTGGAGCAATTAATAATGGATTTGGTGGAGCAATTAGTGGAGCAATTAGTGGAGCAATTAATAATTGATTTGGTGGATGATTTGATGGAGGCAAAATTTTGCCTATAAATACCAAGCCATTTCATTTGTAAAATTAATACTTTCTTCTAAGGAATTCCTTAAGAATACTAAGAAGATTGTATCTTGTTTGTTTATTTATAGCTTTCAGTAATTAATTTCCGTTTTCGCACTTTCTTTTCTTTACTTTTCAGTTTTTACTTTCCGCAATTTACTTTTACGCATATTACTTTTCTTTCTTTAATTTTTACTTTTCAGTAATGAGGAGGTAACTCCCCTTTGCTGGGGTAAAAGGTAAAACTTTTATGACTAATATTTAGATGAATCTCCCTTAATTATAATATATAAACTAGTTAAAACCTGACTTAACGAGGATACCGCCATATTGGTCGGTTGGTAATTATTTAAATTGGTTTTAACCTGACTAAACTGGATACCGCCTGATTGGTCGGTTGGTAATTAATTATTAATTTGACTTAATCTGGATACCGCCTATATGGCTGGTTGGTAATTATCATGCAAAGTTAATATATTATATTAAGGGAGATATCTAAAATAGAATTAATAAAAGCGGATCCTTTTACCTCAGCATTTTCTTTTATTGTACTTTTACTTTATTTATTTTTCAGCAATTACTTTCAGCATTTACTTTTTAGAAATTTACTTTTCAGCAATTTACTTTTCAGCAATTTACTTTTCAGTATTTAATTTTTAGTATTTTACTTTATGTCTTTTATTTTATTTAAGTTGTTACTACCTGTAAATATGTGTCGTAACTAGGCCAGTTATCTGGGGTTGTAATGAAATCCAATATCACCGGTTTATAAGGGGTTAAATTATAGTTTGGGTAACATAAAGGTTTATTTATTGAGTCTTAATCCTAATGCTTTTTATTAACTGGCCATTAATAAAATTGAACTGGTAAATCTAAAATGAACTAGACATAGGGATTTTAGGTTTAAGACCTTAGACTTAATAGCCCACGATCTTCCTTGAGGATAGATAACCCTTTAATAGATTTCCTTACAGGATAGGAATATACCTGTCGGGCGGGGGTAGCCATAATTGGAACTTAAACTTAATGAATCCAGATAATTTGGTTGACATAGACATATGGTTCAATTGTGTTAAACTGGGTATTTGTGTCTGACCATCGACAGAGGCTTACACATAATTTAGTGTTCCAGGTTAATAAATCAATATATTACCCAACTTTAAGATAACCACTTCATCTTTAAAATGATATTGGAAGAAATCACAACCCTAGATAGTTTTTAATATTAATTTTCTTAAAATCTACTTTCGAACAATGTTATTTACTTGTTTTTAAATTTAGAATCGTCACCATTTCAAATCAATCAAACAACCTGTTAGATACTAGTAATCATTTGACCTCATAAAATTAATATTAGATATTAAGTCCTCGTGGGATCGATATTTTTGTACTACTTGAACGATACGTGCGCTTGCGTTATACGTGTGTGTTTACGCCGGTCAATAGCACTAGCCAAATTTCAAACCAGTGAGTGGACACTTTTCCTTTAAGTTGATTTTATTTAATTGTTTGACTCAAGACTTACTTTGGGCATTTTAAGGCAGTAGCCAGATTACTTCAGTTGTTTTAAGAAATATCATGTTTTTAAAAGATAAGCTTTCATATATTATGAGTTTTTGAAAGAATTATTTTAGAACTTGAGTTTTTGTTTTCGAGGCATGAGCAAAAATCCACCTTAGTATGTAACTTGATTCAGATATTAAATTGACGGAGAGAATATGTGCACATGTAGAAGACTGGGGAGACGGCGATACGTAACGCTCATAGATCTTAGTTCAAGACTAGGGATGATAGATGCCTCTATATCCTAGATTCAGAGCTTGGAGGGTAGCATAGATCCGCACCCCCAGTTCTAGTTCAGTTGCTTAGGTTACGGTGATACGTAACGCCCCAAGACCACTAGTTTCAAGGAGAGGTAGTGGCATACTTTAGGGGACGGCGATATGTAACGCCCCAATATAACGGATTTACACTCCTAGATCTAGTTAGGCGTGTGGAGGATGGCGATACGTAACGCTCCCATGCGTCAGGTTTTTCAGTGACAGATTTCTAAAGAAAAAGTTTTCAGAGACACACTTATCAAAAGGAAAAGTTAGACTCGGAGTTTTTTACTAACAGAAAAGCCTTTCAGAAAAGTTTCATAGAAAAAGTATAATCTCAGATAAAGAAATAGTTTTTAGAAAAAGATGGTTTTCTGGTGACAGATTTAGTTTTATAACCATGAGTTTTCATTATAGCACATCAATTTTTATTTTAATCATCCACTCACTTAGATCGTTCAAATGATCTAACCCCACAAAAGTTTCTTTGTTTTACAGGATTACTCAGAGAATGAGCTTGGGAGGATGGATACTGATGGCAGTCACTAGGGTGTTCGGTCCAAGAGGTCATGTCAGAAATATAGTTCAAATGAAGTCCAGTCTCAGATATTTGTATAATATAGTTGTGTATGAGCATTCATGTATAAAATTGTAACATTTATGATATTGTCTGTTCAGTTATATTGATCGGTGAAATCACCCATGTTACACAAGCGCACGTATCGTTCAAGTAGCATAAAATTTATCGATCCCATGAGAACTTATTACTTATGCTTTTAATTTACGATGTTAAATTTATACAAGTATCTAATTGAATTGAGTGTTGGTTGGATGGTGATTTTATCTAAAGCAAGTAATAAACAATGCAAAGGTAAATTCTAAAAGTTATCAATAATATGAAACTATCTAGGGTTGTAAAATGTATCGATCCCACAGGCAAATGGCATGCCTTTCCTGTTGGGAAGCGGCCGCGAGTGCGTAGCGGAAAATTAAAATTATTATGCTGCTTTCCCTTTGCCCAAGACCCATTTGTTTTTATTATTCTACAAGCCTAGGCATGTTACTATATATTCTAAACATAAAACTCATAAAACATTCAAAGAACATAAACCTAAACATGTTAACTATCATAAGAACTCTAATTAAAATAAAGAAAGAAAAAGACATACTAGAACCGAAGACTCCTCCAGTCTTCCCTCCAATCAACAAGCTTTTCTCGAACTCAGCAAGCTCTTCCACGTTCCAAAAATCCACCCAAGTGTGTGGCCTCCAAAAATGCACACAGCAAAGCCAAAACTCAACGGCAAGACTACTCCTTGAGTGCACGGGTATTTTGCCATTGGTGCTAGCCTAGGTAAATACCTCAAAACTCTTAATTCGAGGTTCATCTAGTCAATTAGACTTAAGGATCCTCAAAATCAGTGGCATACTCTTAAACTTTAGAGTTGCTCACTTATATAAACCCAAGATATGAAAGGTTTGGTGTAAAAATTTGTGAAGAATTCTTTTGGTTTATATAGTGCTCCAAAGACAACAAAATTAATTAAGAATCTGATGTGGGATAAAAGCTAATTTAATCTTAGCCATTGGATCTTAATTTAGTGGTTTAATGAGATTATGAAACCCTAATAAGAGTTTGGGCCGAATTAGAATTCAAAAAAAAATTACTATTCACATTACTATTCATGTGAATAGTAAAAAAAATTTATTCCAATTCCCAAAGTGCCCCCATCGTCATTCACCAATCCCTAAGCCATTATGGAACCTCATAAATGATCTTTTCAATAATTAAACACATTGAACCATTTATGAACAATTCCTACAGCAATCATATATGATGTTATATTTCTATTGTGCACTATTAACCATTGATTTCAACTTTGTTGTGTGTGACCTTTTGGGTTCCCCTCAAGTTGGACATGAAATGAATTGTGATAATTTAATCGAACATAAATTATCCTCCGATCAGATGGTCGTTCGATTTCAATGACCAATGTTGACATCTAGCAACATGCCAAAGCCCCCAAATGAGAAGGAAAAATATATATACCCATTTTGTATGCGATTTACATATGATACGGTCCCTCGCCTCACTGTATCCCCACCTATTGATCAGGGTATAGAAAGTGTCTACCTATATGGTCAAAGGTATGATGTTGATAGTGTCATTAATCGTTCTAACCCAAGAATCTCACATGATTCTTCTGCTGTGGCCATAGTCTTAAGCACTGATCACACATATCAACCCGCGAACTGGAATACTACTCTTATAAGAAAATATTATCCGAGAGAGTGGCGATTCTCTGTTGTATCTTTACAAACTTCATGTGTTTCAGCAATGACCCAATCATATCCTTATCACTGGATCTTTTGATCCAGGGAAGGAGATTGTCAAAGTTATTTGAACCACACATAAGATTGTAAAGACCTCAAGTCAAAGGACTAGTCATATAATCGATACATGAAAGTTCTCACAGACACATGGGATAAACACTCTATATGAAAACTTTCGGCGGTCAGTTCGATGGACACGAGCAACTCATGCATCCATGTGATACACCAAGCGGATGAATCTCTGCTAGTAGCCTATGAGATCGGTTACCCCACTTAAGGGCGAATCATATCATCATGCTAGTCTCTCCGCTCTGTGAACGCCCAGATTATTCACAAAACTATGACCATGAATATTTAAGAGTAATGATTCTCATAAGGCGTGGAAGCCATCGTCTTATTACTCTAAGTGCTTTATTACAATGTTGATTATTCATTTAAGTTATGTAAGACACGTATAATAAAGATTACCATTTTATTAATTAATGAAAATATACAAATACATGTACATATAGCCCATCCACAAGTTGGGTATAGGGCATATCCCTAACAATCTCCCACTTGCACTATAGCCAACTAGTATGAATCTGGACACCATACTCTCGGGTGTGCCTATCATTCTTTTGTTGAGTTAGCCCTTTAGTCAGAGAATCTCCAAGATTACCTACTGTGGGTATTTTCTCTATAATAACTTCTTTTCTCTCAACAATCTCCCTGATGCGATGAAATCGCCTGAGTACATGCTTGGATTTCTGGTGGGACCTGGTTCCTTTGATTGAGCAATGGCGCCCATGTTGTCACAGTACATCGTGACACCATTCTTTATCGCGAGAAGCACTTCAAGCTCCGTGATGAATATCCTTATCCAGACTGCTTCTTTAGCAGCCTCAGATGCTGCAATATACTCGGCTTCAGTGGTGGAGTCCGTTGTAGTTGACTGTTTTGAGCTTTTCCAACTGACGGCACCGTCATTCAAAGTAAACAGATATCTTGTTTGCGATCTGCAGTCATCCATATCGGTCTGAAAGCTCGTATCATAGTAACCAATGACTTTCATCTCAGAACATTCTCTGTATATCAAAAACATATCCTTAGTTCTTCTCAGATAGTTGAGGATTGTTTTGACAGCTGCCCAATGTTGTTCACCAGGATTTGGCTGATACCTACTCGTTATGCTAAGAGCATAAGAGATATCAGGTCTTGTACATAGCATGGCGTACATGATCGATCATATTGCTGATGCATAAGGGATCCTACTTATACGCTCTCTATCTGAATGAGTATGTGGACATTGCTCCTTAGATAATTTGATTCCATGACAAGTAGGTAAATTACCTCTTTTGGAATCTTCCATTTTGAATCTATTCAAAACTTTATCTATGTATGTAGATTGAGAAAGTCCTAACAACATCTTAGATCTATTACGGTAGATCTTAATGACGAGGATGTAGGCTGATTCTCCCAAATCTCTCATGGAGAAATTCTGAGATAACCATTGCTTGGTGGCTTGCATAATTGGAATATCATTCCTGATGATTAATATGTCATCGACATATAATACAAGAAATACAACATCACTCCCACTACTTTTCCTATAAACACAAGGCTCGTCTACATTTTTGATGAAATGAAATTCTTTGATTGTCTCATCAAATCGTATATTCCAACTTCTAGAGGCTTGCTTGAGTCCATAAATGGATCGTTTAAGCTTGCATACTTTATTATGATCATCCTTAGATGAAAACCCCTCAGGTTGTGTCATATAGACTTCCTCAATGAGGTTTCCATTAAGGAAAGTTGTTTTGACATCCATCTGCCAAATCTCAAAATCAAAGTGTGCAGCTAGTGCCAGTAAAATTCGAATGGACTTTATCATTGCAACAGGCGAGAAGGTTTCATCTTAGTCAATTCCTTGGATTTGTCTATAACCTTTCGCCACCAACATAGCCTTATAGGTTTGGATGTTGCCTTCTGCATCAATTTTACGCTTGTAAATCCACTTGCAGCCTATGGGTTTTATCCCTTCAGGTGCATCTACCAAGTCCCAGACTTGATTCTGATACATAGAGTCTATTTCAGATTTCATGGCCTCAAGACACTTGACTAAATCAATATCACGCATTGCTTCATCATAACTGGTGGGATCGTCATTATCAATGACCTGATCATGTTCCTCATCAATATGGAAACCATATCTTTCAGGCTAATGTCTTTCCCTACCATACCTTCTGAGTTCATAACCTTGTGGTTGTTCTGTCGCTGCCCTTTTGAGGGGCCTGGGGTTTAGTTCTATGTTAGTTTTTTCTTCTCGTACCTCATCGAGGTCAAGTCTACTCCCACTATATTTCTTGAGAAGGAATTCATTCTCTAGAAATTTAGCATTTCGTGAGACAAATGTTCTTTGTTCATTTGGGACGTAGAACACGTATGCTCTTGAGTTCAAGGCATATCCTACAAACTTACATTTAACTGCCCTACCATCCAATTTGTTAGTTTGTGTGAGCTTGACATATGCGTCACATCCCCAGACTCTTAGATAACTAAGACTATGACGTTTCCCAGACCATAACTCATCTGGTGTTTGACTAACAATCTTGGAAGGAACTTGGTTTAGTAGTAGTGTTGCAATTTCTAAAGCAAGACCCCGAAATGAAATAGGTAGATCCGTGTCTGGCATCATTGATCGGACCATATCTAATAATGTCCGATTTCTCCTTTCGGAGACCCCATTATGTTGTGGAGTTCCCGGAGGAGTCCACTGGGAAACAATGCCATTTTCTCTCAAGTAATCTTGAAATTCATTGCTTAAGTATTCACCACCTCGGTCAGACCTTAGTGACTTAATACTTTTATTAAGCTGGTTTTCTACTTTAGCCTTGAATTCTTTGAATTTCTCAAAGGCTTCAGATTTGTACCGCATAAGGTACACATACCCATATCGCGAATGATCATCGATAAAGGTAATGAAGTAGGAGAATCCACCTCTAGCGGTGACTGACATTGGTCCACATACATCAGAGTGTATGAGTTCTAATGTCTCTGCTGCAAGTTGTCATTTACCTTTGAAGGGTAATTTGGTCATTTTACCAAGTAAACAAGACTCACAAGTTCCATAAGGTTTATATTTGAAGGGTTTGAAATACACATCCTTTTGTAGCTTAGTTAATCTTGTTTCATTGATATGACCTAAGCGATTGTGCCATAGAAGTGATTCATTGAGATTATTCGAGTTAACGTTGTATATATTAGAGGTTGGACATTCTTTGTTAGTTTGTAAGACATAGATACCATTATTCAAAATATCATCTCCATATTTTATTTCATTGAAATAAATAGAACATTCATTACAACTTATTAGGCATGAAAAGCCTTTATTATATAAAGAATAAATTGAAATGATGTTCTTTACTAGAGAAGGTACATAAACACAATCTTCTAAGTCGAAAACTAAACCATTCAGAAAAAACTAATGAATAAGTCCCCACGCACAATGCAGCCAGTTTTGCTCCATTACCCATGCTTAAGTCAACCTCCCCATGATGGAGTCTCTACTGTTTCTCAGGCCCTGCACATTGTTACACAAGTGAGTCCCACAACCGTGTGTCAAGCACCCAAGTATAAGGTTCAGAGTTTTGAGAATATAGTTCAATCATATACAACATACATGAAGGATTCGGCTTCTTGGCCTCTTGGGCTTCTCTAGCTTCCTTGGCTTTCAAGGATCTGCAGTCTTTCTTACAATGACCCTTCTTTCCACAAAAGAAACATTTCCCCTTCCCTTTTTCTTCTCCACCTTACCATTGGGCTTTAGGTGATCTGGAGCCTTGGCCTTGCCCTTATTTTTCTTCGGGCCTCGTGGCTTCAGGTTCTTACCCGTAAGCATGACGGAGGTTTTAAGCTCTGGTTTCAAGTCCTTCTCTGCTTGCTTTATCAAATTATGCAATTCTGCTAAAGTAGCTTCTTTATCAGACAGATGAAACTGGATAATAAAGTTAGAGAATTCTTTTGGTAAGGATTGAAGAATTAGATCGTGACCTATCTCATGATCCATGATGAACCCAAGGTTGGCCAATTTTTCAATGTGGCCAATCATCTTAAGCACATGTCCACTAACATATCCTTCCTTATACCATGTTTGGAATAAGGCACATGACACTTGGAATCTCACAGTATGAATGGAAGTTGCATACAACTTCTTCAAGTGAAAGATGATGGTTTGAGCTTCCATATCTTCATGAGCTTTCTGAAGTTCGTCCGACATACAGCCAATCATTATGCAAACTGCTTGCTCATCATCATCGACGTGTTTCTTCCAAGCATCAAATGTATCTTGGTCAGCATCTTCTGCGGGTTCAAGGGGAAATGTTCTTTCAAGAACATAGAAAAACTTTTCTTGTCGCAAGATAATTTTTAGGTTTCTAAACCAGTCATTGTAGTTATCCCCTTTGAGCTTATACTCATCAAGGATGGAACGAAGTGATACTCTATTTTCCATTTGAATGTTTGTGAAATATCTTAACACACCTGTTAAGAGAAAATGTTAAAATTAGGAATATGTTTTCATTAATGTTTCATAATAACATGGGCTTTTAATATTATGAAGTTGCTCACACTCAGTTGTTTTAAAATTTTAAGGAAATAGTATCAACCCCAATATGATGGATTTCTTGTGGGCAACGATCCCATTATCATCATTTCATAACTCTGACTAGGGCCGGTCGTTATAAAATACGATAATTAGGTTGGTTCCCAACCAATTTATGATATAAATCACAATTCCTTGATCATTGGGTTGTGCAATCAAACATGCCATAGCTTATGCTAGTCCTTGTGGAAACCCAATCTTTGCCACTAAGTTATAAGACCATGCCTAAGGGTCGCTGCGTCTTATGACTTAGAAAATTCAAACCATTGTCAATAGTACGATTTAGGGACAAATTGGTATTGGTCAATCTGGTAAAGCCTAGTCCTGCCAATACGGTTTAAGCCCTTTGGGTCTATACTTTACAATGGGAGGCAAATTTTAGACTTAAATTATTATTAAGGATTTTAGCAAGTTTAAGTGAATAACTGTCAAATGGGTTCCTCCATTGAAAATTCCCCAGAGGGAGGGTGGAGCGAACTCTCTTAAATATCCTTACCTCTTAGGCTCTTATTGCCTTGGTGACAAGAATAAATAATAGATCTTCCAAATTAGTCCAACACTTTAAATATGCTTTAAGGTAAGCTTTGAGTAAATGATTATCTAGATGTCTTCACAGCTTTTCCTTTTGGCTATAAAAAGGTAGTGAGTGAAGGAAGACACCAAATCATTATCTAACTCTAGTAATACCTTTGGTTAAATTAACTTTACTTTGGAAAGTTTTATTAACCCCTTGGTCCCAACCCACTTGTATCTTTTATAATGTCTTTTATTATAAATAAGTGATTTATATTTATTAGCCTTGAAGGTAATAAATCTCTAAGTTCAACACGAAATAATTAATTAGCTAAGGGATAAGCAATACACTCTCTATTTCTTAGAAAGTCTGTAGATGCTTGCACCATAAAATAATCATGCCAATTCTAATCATACATAGAATCATCAAGCATATGAGTTTTAATATGTTGGAATTATTTTAGGCATTAAATAACTTTGATTAATATTTAATTATGATATTGCATTTTATTTTATTCAGATAAATTTACTATTCACGTTTTTCTGCAGACGCGTGAACTTTAAATGCACTTTCACAATACAAATCTTAACCAAATCATGCAAAACTTGTGCCTAAAATTAATTTCAGGGTGTAAGCTTTCAAACAAGCTTTTAAAAACCCAATTTCGAGTTCAAACGAGTGATAAATAATCAAAACAAAAATGGCGCGCTGATACCACTTTTGGGAAGCGGCCGCGAGTGCGCAGCGGAAAATTAAAATTATTATGCCGTTTTCCCTTTGTCCAAGACCCATTTGTTTTGATTATTCTACAAGCCTAGGAATGTTGCTATATATTCTAAACATAAAACTCATAAAACATGCAAATAACATAAACCTAAACATGTTAACTATCATAAGAACTCTAATTAAAATAATGAAAGAAAAAGACTTACTTGAACCGAAGACTCCTCCAGTCTTCCCTTCAATCTACAAGCTTTTCTCGAACTCAGCAAGCTCTTCCACGTTCAAAATAGTCACCCAAGTGTGTGGCCTCCAAAGATGCACACACCAAAGCCAAAACTCAACGGCAAGACTACGCCTTGAGTGCACGGGTATATTGCCCTTGGTTATAGCCTAGGCAAATACCTCAAAACTCTTAACTCGAGATTCCTCTAGTCAATTAGACTTAAGGATCCTCAAAATCAGTGTCTTACTCTTAAACTTTAGAGTTGCTCTCTTATATAAACCCAAGATATGAAAGGTTTGGTGTAAAAATTTGTGAAGAATTCTTTGGGTTTATATAGTGCTCGAAAGACAAAAAAATTAATTAAGAATCCGATGTGAGATAAAAGCTAATTTAATCTTAGCAATTGGATCTTAATTTAGTGGCTTATTGAGATTATGAAACCCTAATAAGAGTTTGGGCAGAATTGGAATTCAAAAGAAATAACAAAAATAAAAATTTACTATTCATATTACTATTCATGTGAATAGTAAAAATAAATTTTATTCCAATTCCTAAAGTGCCCCCATCGTCATTCACCAATCCATAAGGCACTATGGAACCTCATAAATGATCTGTTCAATAATTAAACACATTGAACCATTTATGAACAATTCCAACAACAATCATATATGATGTTATATTTTTACTGTGCACTGTTAACCATTGATTTCGACTTTGTTGTGTGTGACCTTTTGGGTCCTCTCAAGTTGGACATGAAATGAATCGTGATAATTTAATCGAACATAAATTATCCTCCAATCAGATGGTCGTTCGATTTTAATGACCAAGGTTGACATCTAGCAACATGCCAAGGCCCCCAAATGAGAAGGAAATATATATATACTCATTTTGTATGAGATTTACATATGATACGGTCAATCGCCTCACTGTATCCCCACCTATTGACCTAGGGTACGGAAACTGTCTACCCATATGGTCAAATGTATGATGTTGATAGTGTCATGAATCGTGCTAACCCAAGAATCTCACATGATTCTTCCGTTGTGGCCACAGTCTCAAGCACTGATCACACATATCAACCCGCGAACTGGAATACTACTCTTATAAGAAAATATTATCCGAGAGAATGGCGATTCTCTGTTGTATTTTTACAAACTTCATGTGTTTCAACAAATGACCCAATCATACCCTTATGACCGGATCTTTTGATTCGGGGAAGGAGAATGTCAAAGTTATTTGCTCCACAGATAAGATTGTAAAGACCTCAAGTCAAATGACTAGTCATATAATCGATACATGAAAGTTCTCACAGACACATGGGATAAACACTCCATATGAAAACTTTTGGCGGTCAGTTCGATGGACACGAGCAACTCATGCATCCATGTGATACACCAAGCGGACGGATCTCCGCTAGTAGCCTATGAGATCGGCTACCCCACTTAAGGGCTGATCATATCATCATGCTAGTCTCGCCACTTTGTGAACGCCCAGATTATTCACAAAACTATGACCAGGAACATTTAAGAGTAATGATTCTCATAAGGCATGGAAGCCATCGTCTTATTACTCCAAGGGCTTTATTACAAAGTTGATGATTCATTTAAGTTATGTAATACACGTATAATAAAGATTTCCATTTTATTAATTAATGAAAATATTACAAATACATGTACATATAGCCCATCCACAAGTTGGGTATAGGGCATATCCCTAACATTTCCAAACACCAGACGATATGGGAACACTCTAATGGGTATCTTGAAAGCTGTCTAGTAGGCCCATAATGCATCATCCAATTTTCTAGACCAGTTATTCCTCGTTGAACAAATAGTTTGCTCCAGGATTCTTTTGATTTCTCTATTGGAGACTTCAACCTGACCACTTGACTGTGGATGGTAAGTAGTGGCAACTTTGTGATTAACTCCATATTTGGCTAGGAGTACATCAAAGTACTTCTTGCAGAAGTGTGTTCCACCATCACTGATGATTGCTCGAGGTATTCCAAAGCTAGTAAAAATATTTTTCTTGAGGAATTGTAAAACCACTTTAAAATCGTTTGATGGTAGTGTTGTTGCTTCCGCCTATTTGGAGATGTAGTCCACTACAACCAGAATGTACAGGTTTCCATATGATGGGACAAAGGGTCCCATGAAATCAATCCCCCATACATAGAATATTTCGACTTCGAGAATGCTTTGGAGCGGTCCTTCATTTCTTCTCGAAATATTCTCCATTCTCTGGCACCTATCACATTGAATAACAAAGAAATTAGCATCTTTAAACAAAGTGGGCCAGAACAAACCTGATTGTAGCACTTTCTCTGAGATTTTATCTCCGCTGAAATGTCTGCAATATGGAGATGAATGATAATGTTGCATGACATTATTGACCTTCTCTTGTGGTACACAACGCCGAAATTACTGATCAGCATAACGTCTGAATAGGTACAACTCATCCCAGATGTAATGCTTGACTTCACTGAAGAATTTATTTATTTACTAATGTGTCCATCCATAAAGCAGTAGAAACCATGCCCCACTAGTCTGTCTAGCATCTGGTCAATGAATAGTAGCGAGAAATGATCATTCCGTGTGGTTTTGTTCAGCTTCATGTAGTCCATACACACTCTTCATCCAGTCATTGTTCTTGTCGGAATCAACTCATTCTTTTCATTGGTGACTACAGTCATTCCTCCCTTCTTGGGTACACATTGAATAGGGCTTACCCAAGAGCTGTCAAAGACGGGGTAGATGATGCCTGCATCTAACCATTTGATGATTTCTTTCTTCACAACTTCCTTCATGATTGGATTCAGCCTTCGTTGATGCTCCACTATGGCTTTATACTCATCATTCATCAAGATTTTGTGCATGTAAAATGTGTTGGTTATTATCTAGGTCCCAAGATCAAACAAGACATGAAATACATGTGTGAATACATCAAAGGAGGTAGCGGAATACTCACATCGATCGGTTGAGACGATTTGGGCAACAAAACCGAACTGCCTACTGCCTATTGTTTGGGCGTGCGCTGCTGTGACAGTGGCTGAAATGGGCTGCTGTTTTTGGCCATTTTGAACATAAAAAACGAGCTCCAAGCTTCATCAAAACGTTCCCGGCTCATGGGTGGACTTCCCTATCACCTTCGCATTGAACCAGGAGTGTGCTAGCACTCTTGTTTTGCCACAAAACACACTTGCTTCCCTCCATTTTCGTTCACTGTTTTTGGCAAACCAGAAAACCGAAAATGGTGTGTGAGATAGGAAGAAGAAGATGAAGAGAGAGAGGAGGGAAAGTATATGTGTGTGTTATACGGTTTTGTGATTAAAGTGCATCAAATACACATGAAATGAAAAGCAATTTCATTTCAAACACATTTGGCTTTAATTGCCAACCACACACATCACACATCACATCATTCAAGCCACATCAATCAATCAAGTCACATCACTCAAAGTGACAAGCGATTTGACACTTGAAGCGAGTAACGATTTGACGCTTGATTTGACTTGCGTGCCGCACTCGAATTCGAAACGCGAATACGCTCGCAAATAATCTCGGGTTCGCTAATTCCAAATTAACGATTTTTCCGTTGCGTCGTAATTAATGATTACGCCTAGCAAAATCACTATTCACGTCGCTAACGAATTAATTCTAAATTAACTCGTTCGCCCGAATTAAAATCTAATTTCAATTCCGCGTCGAAATCCAATTTCCTTTAATATATCAAATATATTAATTAATCGATTAATTCCAAATTAATCGTTCTCTCTCTTAAATGATATTTTATCCCAGATAAAATATCTCCGCAATTAATCATAGATTAATTTTCTCTCTCATTTAATTAATCCCAGATTAATTAAAAGTGCGAGTCATACGTCATCGGTGAATCTTTGGGAAGCGACCCATGAGATCCCCGGATATGTTGGCAGTAAATACGGTCGTCGGAGTATCCGAATCACGTACGTACCAAGTACTACGTTCTACCGATTTACGAGATAAGGTCGACTCCTAGCAAAGCACCAAGTCTTCCCAATTCTCCGGACATATTCTTATAAGAATATTTAAGGATCTATATCAAGGGTAGTATACCAAGTATTGTGTATATCGGTCCAGTATCGAATAGTCACGTGCTAGGGCTGGGGCTGGATAAGTGTCTGCCCCATCCGAAGCACATGTCGGATGTCTGGTAACTAGTCTCTATAATCGGATATACATGACCTTGTCATAATATCCCGATGGCCGGCCAGCACTTAAGAGAACTAATATTGTATCCTGCGTGACATCATCTCCACTATGACTTAAGTGATACTTCCGTCTTGACCTCACACCCAATACACTACGACTCTCTTATAAACCCAGAAGTGGTGTACGCAGAACCGGTTAAAGCCCTGTACCACCAAGACCAAAGTCTACCGATTATCGCAAGTATTAGCGATATAAGTCTCAGGTTAAGACTATACACACCTACCCTGATGTCGGACTCCCATAGACACATAGTCATAATACCAATGGGATTCTGAGGGGTCTATCCAGAGCGAAGCTGTTTCCCGTACCATCGGTGAAACACAACCCTACTACTGCACTTGCATAAGTATCCTATACTTAAATATGAGAACTATGCCGTTGTGCCCTCACAACGCGCACAAGTGCAATACTAGCCTATTCCGCATTATCGATGTCCAGTCTCGATAATACTATGACTAGGGATATTTAATGATTAATCCTTCGCAGACTGATACTGTCTCATATCATCTCAATCCAGGAACTAATCATATGGACCTCTCTTCATTTATACATCTATGGTGATCTAATCACAAATGATGAGAGTGCAATTTCCTTGTCACATAGTTAATTTGTACAACACACACTTTATTTGTACAAATTGTGACGCTATGGGTCATATTATCCAACAAAATGATGGACTGATACCTTGAATGTCTACTATAGTCCAGCCAATAGCTCTTTTGTGCTCACTTAGCACTCTCAGCAACTTATCTTCATGAACCCATGTTAGAGACGAAGAAATAATAACTGGTAAATCAGAAGAGTTTTCCAAGTATGCATACCTGAGATGGCTCGAAAGTGGCTTTAGTTCTAGCTGTGGTGGTTCTTCTATCGAGGGCTTGAATCTCCCTTTTATCGGTAGTTCCAAGCTTTCTATCTGCGGTGGCGATCTAAAGCTAGGGGCTTCATCAAGATAGTTTGTACATTCTAGAATCTTCTCATCTAAATCTCTGTCATATGTTTTGGTGATGCATGTTTTAAGTTTATCAGTGAAGAGTTGCATTGCATCTGTGTTCTGGATGACACTATCTATTACATTAAGTCTAAAACATTCCTTCTATTTTTTCGTCATTTGAAATTTTCATCATGGCTTTAAACACGTTGAACGTTACTTCATGGTCTTGCACCCTTATAGTTAATTCACCTTTTTATACATCTATGATGGTTCGACCTGTTGCCAAGAATGGCTTTCCAAGGATGATAGGTACGTCTATGTCTTCCTCCCTGTCCAGGATAATGAAATTCGCTAGGAAAATGAATTTTTCCACCTTGAGAAGCACATCTTCCACCACTCTTTGATATGTAAGTGATCTGTCAGCAAGTTGTAGAGTGGTTGAGCTAGACTTTGCTTCTCCAAGCTGCAGTTTCCTGTAAATAGAAAAAGGCATTAATTTATACTAGCACCCAAATCACATAAAGCCTTACCAAAGTAATGGTTCTTTGTGGTGCAATGGATGGTGAAACTGCCAAGATCCTTCAATTTTGGGGGGAGCTTCATCTGAATGATGGCACTGCACTCTGCATCTTTTCTGTCAGTGCACAGTCTCAAAATCACCCAATCTTCATTTTCTTGACAGAATATCTTCATGAATTTGACATAACTGGGCATCTGGTCAACGCTTCTGCAATGGAATGTTGATATGTAGTTTTTTGAAAATCTCCAGGCATCGAGAAAATTTCTTGTCCAGTTTGTGTTTCTAGAGACGCTATGGAAAATGTGGTGGTGGAGTAAATCTTTCTCGATCATTTTCTTTTGACTTTTTTTCCTCTATCTTTGAATCTGCTTCATTGTTTTCTTTTGGAACATACTCAATTGATGCCATGACTCCAACATCTTTATTAATTTCAGTACCGCTTTTCAAGGTGATAGCTTGGCATTGCTCATTCCCTTTGTTCCTTGGATTTGGTTCTTTGTCACTAGGAAGAGTACCTTGCGGTCTGTAACTCTGAGTATTGGTCAGTTGTCCTAATTGATTATCCACTGCCTTAAAACTGCTGCTTGGCTTTGAAACATAGCGTCATATTTGGCTTCTTGCTTTTTGATCATCTCTGTAAGAAAATCTTTTATTCTTGGCTTCTTTTCATACTCCTAGCCTTTATTCTACTGTTGTAATCTAGGTGGTGGATTATTCTTTTGCCCAGAAGTATTGCTCTATGCGAAATTAGGATGATTCCTCCAACCTGGGTTATAGGTATTGGAGTATGGATTGTTTTCTTGTCTGTTGAAGTTGCTGACATATTTTACAGACTCATCACGTGGGTTGTAAGATTCTGCCTCTTATACTCCTCCATATGGTGTACTTGTGGATTGAGCAATGTTCACAACTTGCATGCTAAGCGTTTCTAGGCATTTGCATAACCGATCCATCTTGGCATTCACAGTTGTGTTAACCCCTATTTTGTGGATTCCTGCTACTCGATGGATCATACTTCTCTCTATTGGCCACAATAAATTGTTGTTAGCCATTTCTTCTATTAAATCCCAAGCTTGATCTTCTCTTTTTGCCATTAATGCTCCTCTAGCAGCATCTACTGTATTTTTCATCAATCTAGGAAGCTCATTGTAGAAGGTTTGGTCTTGTAGCCACTTTACAATCTCATAGTGAGGATATTTTCGGAACAGTTCCTTATATCTTTCCCATGCTTCACAAAGATATTCTAAGTCATGTTGCACAAATGATGTGATATCATTTCTCAACTTTGCTATTCTGGCTCGGGGAAAGTATTTTGCAAGGAATTTGGTGGCAAGGTTGTTCCAAGTTGTTATGGAACCTGCTGGTAGTGAATGGAGCCAGCCTTTAGCTTTGTCTTTCAAGGAATATGGGAACACACACAGGCGCATTGCTTCTTCTACCGCTCGGTTGTAATTGAATGTGCCACAAACTTCCAAGAAGTTGCTGATGTGGGCATTAGGATCTTCAATTGCGCTTCCCCCAAGCTGAACTGACTGTTATATCATCTGAATGCATGACTTGATGTCACAGGCATTTGTTCGTAAGGGTGGAAGTACAATACATGCTATGAAGCCATAAATCACCGAAATTGTTCTATCTCGAATGGGAATTGGTGGTGCTACTTCCAAAGGTTCAGGTTCTTGATTGTTCATGTTGATCAGTGCTTCTTGATCTTCTCGCCTTTCCCTTCTTAACTGTCTGAAAGTTCTTTCAATTTTTGGGTCAAGCGGACGGACTTCAAAGCTTCTGCTTCTTCTCATGTAGTGTCTGAGAATCTGAAACATAAGAAACAAAAATAATAAGTATAAATCTTATACACAAGTATCTAACCTCAAAATTAATAGTAAATGATAAATAAGTCCCCGGCAACGCTGCCAAAAACTTGATCGGTGAAATCACTCACGTTACGCAAGCTCACGTATCGTTCAAGTAGTATAAAATATATCGATCCCACGAGGACTTATTACTTATGCTATTAATTTACGATGTTAAATTTATACAAGTATCTAATTGAATTGAGTGTTGGTTGGATGGTGATTTTATCTAAAGCAAGTAAATAAAACAATGCTAAGGTAAATTCTAAAAGTTATCACTAATATGAAACTATCTAGGGTTGTGAATCCTTCCAATATTCTTCTAAAGATGAAGTGATTATCTTATGCTTGTGTAATATATTGATTTGCTAACCTGGAACACGAAGATATGCAAAAGCCTCTGTCGATGGTGAGATGCAAACACCCAAAGTACCCAATTAACTATATGTCTATGTTAACCAAGAAACTCTGAATTCATTAAAATTAAGTTCCAATTATGGCTACCCACGCCCAACGGGTATATGTCTATCCTGGAAGGAAATCTCTAAAGTGAGATCTTGAGCTATTGAATCTAAGGATGAAACCTAAAATCCATTTGTCAAGTTCATTTTAAGTTTACCACATGAATCTTATTGGTGTCCAATCAACAAGAAGCATTAAGTTTTAAACTCAATAAATAAACCAAAACATCACACAAGACACAAAATAAATCAACTTATAAAATCATTGATATTGAGATTCATCACAACCTTAGATAATGTATTTAGTTAAAACACATACATAGGACTACTAAAGAAATAAAAAAAAAAAAAACATCTTGCTATAATAAGAAAGGTAAAAAGTTAAAATAAAATAGTTAATTAAAATGCTGAAGTTAGAGGATTCACTTTTAATATTTCAAATATAGGAATCTCACTTTCTAATAATATAAAAAATTTCAGTGTTATCCAATTAATTAAGTCCAACCAGCCATAAAGGCGATGTTATTATTTGTCCATAACCAGCCATATAGGACGTAATAATATGTCACCTAAAGACCGACCATATAGACAATATATAATTATGTCAAATAAATAAACTAGTCATAAAGGCGGTATTAACATTAATCAATATTATTAAATTACAATTTCTATTTTATAAAAATAAGTGAGATTAACCAACCTTATCATATTAAAAGCTTCACCCTTTACTCCAGCAGAAAGAAGTTGCATACACATGCATGAATGCAAACAGACATAATTTATTACTAAATTAAAAAGAAAAAACAAGAAAACTAAAAATAAACACACACGACACTCTCTTCTAAGTTTTACAGAGAAACCCTAGAAGAAAGCATTTGTTTTATATCAAATTTGGCTTGCTATTTATAGGCAAATATAAAGGTTTCAACCAATTTCTCCACCAAACATGCCACCAAACACACCACAAATTTCGATCTTGAAAACTTCAGAATTCGAAAATCTTATGAACATCATAGTTGTATTTCTTTGAGTCTTCTTTCATCTGGAACTTGAATCACCTCAATCTGATATCGCAGTAACTGTTGGGGTTTTGGGCGGCAATTAGGGTAAACGCAGCGGAACGCGGAAAATCAAAATTTTCTAATTTCAATAATTTTTCTTGGGTAATTAAAATAAACTAATTTATCTTAATTACTCAATACTTAAAATTGGGATTTTTACACCCAAAATCTGATTTTTCAGTAATTACCGTTTTGCCGCAAAACTTTGTATTTTTGTCATTTTAGTCCTAAATTGTCAAATACAATTCTAATTGATTCCAAATCAATCCCAAAATGATTCATACATGTCTAATAAATGAAAATACAATTTGCAACTCAATGAAACTGATTTTTTATAAATTGCTGAATGGTCACCATATTTTCAAGAATTTACAATTTGGTCCTTTTTGTTCAAAACATGTCAAGATCAAATCCAAAAATTCCAAACTTAATATACATCAAATCTCATCACATATATGAAAAGCCCCAAATTTGGTGAAGGTTAAAAACCCTAATTTTATAATTTCACAAATTAACAAAATTAACACCAAATTAATTAAATTCAATATTTTAATTCAATTTGCACAACACCAAACAAGCCTCACCATCATGAAACAACTCAAGAACAATTCTAGGTCAATCATCAGTGGCTAAGTAACTCTAGAATAGCAATTAACCATCAAATGGCAAAAAAAACAAAAAAACTAATTTACATGCATTCTTTAAACATATACATGCTTCTATCTTTCATCCAAGTTCCCAATCATCAAAAACACATCCATAAAAGAGTAGAGAACAAACTAAGCTACACATGTTGAAGCCTAGTATATTAGAAACATTTTTCATGTAGGAAAAATTAAGAAAAACTTACTAAAATACTTGATTTTCCAAGCTTTTCTTCCTTTTTTCTCCTTTTTCTCTCAAAGCCTCTTTTGTATATGTTTTTAGGGTTCTTGAGTAATGAAGCAAAAAATGAAAACATGGCTTATATATTTATTCTCAAAAGCCACGAAAATATAGGAAAAATATTGGCCAAAATTTCATTTTTATTTCAATAAATAATTGGAAAAATATTTTATTAAATTTGTGGTTATAAATCATTAAACACTTTAATGTTTATCACAAATCAACCAATTAAATCATGCCAATTTATCCAATAAATATAGGCCAATTAATCCAATTAAAAAGTTCAATTTAACTACTTTATTAAAGTAAACAAGATATTAATTATTCAATTAATTTAATTATTCAACATTTGAATAATCAAATATTTAAATACAAATATCTCAAATATGTGTATAATATTTACATTAAATAATCAAAATACATATATTAATAATAAATGTCAAATATCACAATTCGATATTTAAAAAATGGCTGAAAGATCTCAAACGCATGTATTATCGTTTAACCATTAAACGACTTATAAATAATTAGAATTATTTATTAATGTTTCCCTAGTGCTCTACGAGTATATTTCATTAGTGAGACTCTCTAGGTTAAGGCATATCCGTCACGAAATCCAATTTCGTGTCCATAATCTACCCACCCATAATTTATGACGAACATAGATAAAATCTCTGAACCATACAGGTCGAGGTCACTACATACGCATAATTCTTCCATCACAGGTATATGTATTATCCCAGAGATATAGATATAAATGTCAAATCTCTATAGGTATAATTCTATCGACGATTCTATTAGCAATCTCATAAAATAACACTTAAAACTAATTTCTACAGTGTACCACGGGCCCATAGATTTAACAGATTTCTAATTCCATAATGGATACCTATGCTCTGTACACAGAACTGCCAGATCTTATCTTGATACGCACATGATATCCTGAGGATCAGTCCACACTCAATGAACAGACGGAGGTCTGATCTAAATAGATCGGTGACGTGACTGCCATCAAAGTGTGGAGGATACCTCATATATCCACAGTGGTATCGCAAGTTGAAGGATAATTATGCTCAATCAACCTGAGAAGATTCTTATTGACATTGGTGTACCATCTATTAAGAATCTTCAGTGAGTCGTTCAGTGTTTATCCGATATAAACACCTACGTGTCTATATGAGTCTCCCGAGACTCATGGTTCATTGTGAAACCATTAGAATCCAACATTCCAATATACGACACGTACCGGTTTCAGCGGGTTTACTTACTGACTAAATAATTGTAAACCTTGACCAGGAACAGTTAATGAATGATGTTGTTATGATACTGCTCAATGTCAGTTGCGAAGCTTTTGCAACTTTATAATAACCAATCACTCAATGGACTTTTACGTCTTTACCATATAATAAAAGAATTTATATTATAGAAATTGTTTATTTTATTCATTAATAAAATATATGCAAGAGTATTTACAGGGAAATACATAAGAAATTAACGCTCATAGCACCAAGCCTAACAAAATCTCCCACTAGCTCTAGTGCGAATATCAATTATATCTAATTCCCAACGACTCCACATGCTTATCAAATAACTTCAGAGGTATGGCCTTCGTGAGCGGGTCTGCTACATTATCTTCACTGGGAACTTTGCACACGACAATGTCACCTCGCAACACAATCTCTCGAATGATGTGGTACTTTCGTTTCACATGTTTCGATTTCTGATGAGCCATTGGTTCCTTTACTTGCGCAATAGCACCAATATTATCACAGTATAATGAAATCGGATTCTCGATACTCAGGACAACTCCCAATTTTTGTGATAAACTTCTTAAGCCAAACACCTTCTTTTGCAGCTTCAGAAGGAACAATATATTCCGCCTCTGGGTGGAATCAGCTGTAGAGACCCCTGTTTGGAACTTTTATAACAAACTACACCTCCGTTAAGGGTAAGTACAAATCCTGATATAGACTTTCTATCATCGGGATCCTATTGGAAATCAGAATCCGTATACCTA
Source organism: Zanthoxylum bungeanum (assembly GCA_019454045.1). NCBI lineage: Eukaryota > Viridiplantae > Streptophyta > Magnoliopsida > Sapindales > Rutaceae > Zanthoxylum > Zanthoxylum bungeanum. The sequence goes on from SKCR01028245.1 coordinate 26,737, forward strand.
TTAACCTGCAGTTCATTTCCTCCATATATGATAAATTTATCCTTAGTACCTTTAAGATACTTCAGGATATGTTTAACAGGCATCCAATGGTCATTTCCTGGATTGGACTGAAATCTACTGGTTACAATAACTACAAAGTTAATATCATCCCTCGTACATAACATGGCATACATAATGCTACCCAAATATGAAGCAGAAGACTGATTAGACATTGTAATCTTCTCATCGTCAGTTTGTTGACACATCTTTTCGAAAGATGAATGTCATGTCTGAATGGTATATTTGTTGTCTTATAGTTAACAAAATTGTACCATTCAAAGATCTTATCTATGTACGTTGATTGGGATAACCCAATAAGTTTCCTTTCTCTATCCCTATAGAGCTTTATACCCAATATATAAGAAGTTTCACCCAGGTCTTTCAAGGAGAAATTCTTACAGAGGTAAGCTTTGACGCCTTGCATCATTCTTATATCCCTAATGATTAGGATGTCATCGACATAGAGAACCAAAAATACTATCATACTCCCACTGGCCTTCTGTACATACATGATTCTTCTGTATTCTTGAGAAAACCAGACAATCTAATAATCTCGTCGAATCGAAGATTCTAACTTCGCGAAGCTTGTTTAAGTCCATAAATGGACTTCTTAAGCTTACAAACCATGCCTGAGGTTTCACTGGATACAAAACCCTTCGGTTATTCCATATAGATTTCTTCGTCAAGAAACCCATTTAGAAAAGCTGTTTTGACATCCATTTGCCAAATCTCATAATCATGGTAAGCAGCAATAGACAATAAAATCCTTATAGACTTTCGCATCGCAACTGGCAAAAAATTTTCATCGCAGTCGACGCGAGGTCGATGCGTGTAACCCTTAACTACCAGTCTGGTCTTAAAGGTTTCAACCTTTCCGTCAGGCCCACGCTTCGTCTTGTAAACCCATTTACTGCCAATCGGAACAATTCCTTCCGGTATGGATAAATTTCTATCAACTACACCATCATTTCTTTGGCACGATCTCGGATGTAGCCATAGAATAGATATCCACAAATCGTATTGACAAGACGAACCAAGAAATATGCATTTAATACATATTACTTTTAAAACCTTACTAATTATGGATTTTCCACAAAGATGAAACATATTTAATATAATCAAATTAAATAAAAACAAGCATGTATCAAGCAAGAACATAATTAAACATAAAATTTACAGGCGTATTCATATCATGTGTTCAGGTTCAGACCTACTCTGATACCATTTTTGTTGGGGTTTTGGGCGGCAATTCGGGTAAATGCAGCGGAACGCGGAAAATCAAAATTTTCTGATTTCAATAATTTTTCTTGGGTAATTAAAATAAACTAATTTATCTTAATTACTCAATACTTAAAAACTGTAATTTTTATCCAAATTTAGATTTTTCAGTAATTACCGTTTTGCCCCAAAACTTTATATTTTTGTCATTTTAGTCCTAAATTGTCAAATACAATTCTAATTGATTCCAAATCAATCCCAAAATGATTCATACATGTCTAATACATGAAAATACAATTTACAACTCAAAGAAACTGATTTTTCATATTGCTGAATGGTCCCCATATTTTAAAAAATTTACAATTTGGTTCTTTTTGTTCAAAACATGTCAAGATCAAATCCAAAAATTCTGAAATTTAATATACATCAAATCTCATAACATATATGAAAAGCGCCAAATTTGGTGAAGGTTAAAAAGCCTAATTTTATAATTTCACAAATTAACAAAATTAACACCAAATTAATTAAATTCAATACTTAATTTAAATTCACACAACACCAAACAAGCCTCACCATCATGAAACAACTCAAGAAAAATTCTAGGTCAATCATGAGTGGCTAAGTAACTATAGAATGGCAACTAACCATCAAATGGCAAAAGAATACAAATAAACAAGTTTACATGCATTCTTTAAACATATACATGCTTCTATCTTTCATCCAAGCTCCCAATCATCAAAAACACATCCATAAAAGAGTAGAGAATAAACTAAGCTACACATGTTGAAGCCTAGTATATTAGAAATATTTTTCAAGTTGGAAAAAGTAGGAAAAACTTACTAAAATACTTGATTTTCCAAGCTTTTCTTCCTTTTTTCTCCTTTTTTTCTCTCAAAGCCTTTTTTGTATATGTTTTTAGGGTTCTTGAGTAATGAAACAAAAAATTAAAACATGGCTTATATATTTATTCTCAAAAGCCACGAAAATATAGGAAAAATATTGGCCAAGTTTTCATTTTTATTTCAATAAATAATTGAAACAAATTTTGAAAACCATTTTTACCCTAGCTCACGTTTTTGGCTCTTGGAGGAGAGGAGTGAATAGTTTCATTTATATCGGCAATGGTTGATTTTTGTTTTATGAAATGAGTGGTTGTGATGGTGCCACATCACTCAAATCTAGGTTATTCCCGAAATTACTATAGTAGCCATGGAATTTGTGATTTTTGACCCATTTCTGATTCTAATTTGGAAAAATATCCAACGTGAAAATTGTAGGTCTCGGTCTTAGATTTCCGAAGATATAAAGTTCTTAAGAATCGAAGAACGTATGAAAACGTTTCGGCCCAAATACCACGGTCTGATCGGATTTGATCTAGGAATGAAATCTGTAACGGAACTGCGAAAAATTTATCGAATATTCAAAAATCATTTCTTGAGTGTATACATGTTCAAACATTATTTATATCGTGAATCATGCGTCTCATAACATAATAGTCGTCAGGATTATCAGGTGTTTTACAGCCGCTTTAATTCAAAAATGAGAGAGGAGTAAACATGCATGTCGAGCTCCTGAGTTGGCCTAATGATAAAATTAGAAAGATTTTACCCACACAATAATGAAATCCTGCAAATAAAAAAGCAAAAACGACTCCCTATAGAAGCCTTAAGAACTCAATTGCCCAGACTCTTGTTGGCACATCACCACATATAATCGAGGGAAATGATCCATTTTTAGATCACTTTTTCGGGGTTACTCTGACCTTCTTTCACATGCATTTCTCTCCCTTTTTATATATGTATTTATTATTTTGAATTTGTTATAAAATTTTTAACTCATATATATATATATATTACAAAACCAAATCTACAAGTCACGACCTGTGCAAGTTGTGAGGATTGTGTTGCGCTAGTTATGCTGGTCGGGTTGGGAAAATTTTGTTTGTAGATTGAGAGGGTTGAGTCTCACCCCTACTAATGCACACCCATACTATCATAATTTATTACTATTAAAAACAAACTGTTAATTAGCTTTTTATTTAGTCATAATTTACTTAAAATTATTCTTAGTAGTCAAGGTTGACTTTGACTTTTTTTTTTTAAAGGACAAGATATTGAATTCTATTGTTCAACATTAACGCTTGAACTACGCAAATGTTGGGAGTGAAGTAAATATTTGCTGCTTGATACACCTTATCTTTGAAGCCCATGTGATAATGGAAGCAAACTCTAGTATCTAAACCTGGACCATGAAAAATTAGGGATGGTATTGAGGAGGGAATAGGATCGACATCCTCATATCCGTCTCCGATAATTTTTAAATGTACATTTTTTCTCATATCTTCTTAATTATTTCAGGTGAGGAGATGTGGATCTCTGAATAATAAAATGGATCCTGAGGGACCGCGAACCCCGAATAATAAATAAATATTTCTTAAAATAAATTTAAGTCATTGAAAAATATATTATTTGAACTATTTCTTTATCCAAAACTCAAGTATAATATTAAAAAAAAAATTGATTTAATCGATTACAAAAATTACAATTAATATAGAATATTAACATTCGTATTTTATATCTTTTTGTTTGGCCAATAACATAATAAAATGATGGATCTCCCCTTAAAAATTGATTATATATATAATTATTTCATTTAAGCGCTTATACTATTTATAATTTATATATTTTTGTAATATTAAGATTTTTTTCGATTTACATCTAAATAAATTATAAATAAAAATTTGAACATATTTATTAAAAAATTAAAAATAAATTAATTAAAACTTAAATGGGTAATGAGGATATATATTTTGCCTAATTTTTGTCTCTTCCCCAAATAAAAAATGTGTAATAAACTTGTTGACGGCTGATTTTGGTCTCAGGGCAATATGAGAATATTACTCCCGAGACAATCCTCCCTCAATAGTGAATTTGTTTGATTATGGGGGACCAAAAGCAAACTTAGCAAAAGACAAATAATACACCAATCGACAAGGAGATTTAACGTGGTTCGGTGGATTTTGGATCCGACCTACGTCCACGGGCACAAATAAGATGATACTTTTATTATTCAAATGCGCTTCTCAGACCGTTCTTTGTGTTTTACAAGTCAGAGCTTGGTGATTCTGATCCTGATATTGGTTCTCTTTTTTATTCTCCTCCCCTTAAGCATACTCTACCCTCCTATTTATAATAGTGCAGAAATCAGATTCCTTCTTTTACAAGGGTTTCCTAGTTGAAACAATTTCCCTTTCCCATAAGGATTCCTAGTCAAAAACTACATTTACCTCCTTTATCCCACTAGGACTCTGTCTCACTAGTTTTCCCATGAAAATAGGGTAATTTGTCATCTTATCCACAAGAATAGGGTGTCACCTTTCGGAGCACACCTTCGCCATATGCTCGGTCTCCATGAGGTCGGTCATAATGGTTATTGGATCTGAGAATGCTTCTGTCGATCTGATAATTGCCCGTCATCTTGAATTCAAGTGCTCGGTTGCCGATCATCAAGTGCTCGGTATCTTCATGTCGTGGTCGGTCTTTTATTGTAAAACGTTCGGGCCCTTGCTGCTGTCTTTTTAGGGTCGGGTCGGAACTAATGATCTCATCCAGAGAGGGAATTACCCTCATGCCATTACCGTGCTGCTTAAAATAACATAGTGCCTCAAAACCATCAACAAAACTTTTCCCCTAAAATTAATTTTTTTTAATTTTTCTCCTCTAATCCCTCCTCATTTAGGGAGGGTCCCCGACGACCCCCTGAACCAAAAGCATGATATTGAAAAAGAAACAAAGTTCTATCTTTTAGAAAACTATTCACTAAACTGTAATTTTTTAGCTCTCCCCACATAATATGTCGAAAACCATAATAGCTCAAGGAAAAATACACCCATTTTGGTTTACTTAATAAATAATTCCCCAAAATTATTTGAACTTTTAAATTATTAATATTTCAAAATTCTGTTTGTAAATTTAAATATCAACTTAACAGTAACATATACTCAATAATCAATCACAAAGAGCTCAGTTATATTTTAATGAAATCGATCATATTTTTTATAAGGACAATCATATTTTTTGGATATTCATATTTTTTATAAAGACAGTCGTATATTTTAAGGACAGTCACATTTTTTTCCAAGTACAATCACATTTTCTAATTATATCTTATGTGCGATATAGTGATTTTGATGTTAATTTTGACCTTGTGAAAATCTAAATTTAAGAGAGGTCCCTCAAAGAAAGTTTTATGTATGAATATTAATTCTATGTAGTATTTAAAAATTGTGATTTGAGTCCGATGAAGGAGGTGTAAATGTTTGAATATAGATATTTATAATCAACAATCTCTTATAAATAAAAAGACTAGTTTTTACTACTATTTTTTTTTTATCAAAACATATCAATAATAATACTTATTTTAAAACTTATAATTTATAATTCAATAATATGTAATTTTTTTAACACTTTATATTTTGGGAAATATTTTATTTTTAAATTGAATTTTTTTTTTAAATGAAAAACAAACAAACAAACAAACAAACAAAACAAATTTGGCTCTCATTAAACCTGTAGCATTTTTTTTTTGTATGTTGATAGACTAAATGTAAATACTATTTTGAATTTGGACTAAATTTGAATGTGGCTCTCCATTTTATTTTATTTTTTTGAAAATGAAATTCATTCATAATTAGAAAAGAGAAGATACAAAAAGAGGGAATACTTCCTTCCAAATGCAACAAAATTTGCTTGAAAAAGAAAGTCTAACTAAATTATCCACAATTGCGATACAGATTCTGGGTCTAAACTGAACCAATATCTAGTTTGAACAAGCAATCACTTCTTGGACATCACTAATCACCCAAGTAATTTCGTTGGCACTATGCGATTTGTCAAGTACCAAATTAATCACATTTAAAGCATCTGACTCAATGACAATAGGCAAAGCCTTAGCCTCCATAGCAGTATTAATCCCTAATAAAATGGCTTCAGCTTCCACCTGTTTAATATCGGATCCATTCGAGCTTTGTTTCACAACCACCACCTTCACACTTCATTCACTGTCCTTAATTATCACCCCAATACCTCCTTGGTTTCCATCTATTTTCAAAGAGCCATCAACCTGGGCTCTATAGCAGTGAGCATGGGGATGAATCTCATCCTGATCAACAAACTTAGCCTTATTACTATCCAAAAACTCAGCTGGCTGGTGCGCCCTATCAAAGGAACTGAGACGAGCTTCTGCAGTACTAATGATTCTATCTTGCTCATCCTTTAGGTTTTGAAAAAAAAAATTATTTCGAGCTCCCCAACAACTGTATATAATAATCTCAACAAGATTCATCTCATCCTTTAACAAGGACCTCCAACACATCCTAAAAAATTCACCAATGTCTTATCCATGATGGCTTCTAAGGATCTCATAACTGCTCGTCTTGCTCCAGCAAACCTTTGATGTTTTGCTTCTAAAGATGGCGTGACAAGTTGTTTCATCCTCCTTAAAACATCTTGGACAGAGACTATAAACATTAATCTTTCTCATCTTAAGCTTTGAGGCAGATGGTACAGATCAAGGCATACTTTCCATATAAAAATCTTGATTTTTCCTAGCACATCAATACCTCAAATATTATTCCAGAAAACAGACCTCTCATTTGAACTCGTAGCTTCCATCAATTCCATCGTCTACATTCCCAAGGGATAAGCACTATGGACTGTAAATTCTCATATCCTTTTATAATGTCAACATAGTTGATCCTTTGTATTCTGTCTCTGTAGAGGAATCATACTGATCTCCTCCACGTCCATGGCCATGAAATGATTCCTCAAGAGTCCAGTGTTCCACCTGTTGTCTGATGTCACTAATGCAACAACTTTTGTATCTTGTGGAAGAGAGAGTACTGAAATTGGTCGAAATGAAAAAGGCCTAGAGATCCAAATTTCCTATTCTCCATTTAACTCTTTTTTTCAGAATTTTTCTATCCTATGACAGACTTCTCCATACAAATGATGAATTGGCTACCAAAGAAGCATCCATGAAGTCACTCTTCTTATAGTATATGGCCTTCAAAATCCTAGCAACTAAGGAGTTAGGATCCTTTAAGACTCTCCATCCCTGTTTGGCCAGCATTGCTTGATTAAAGATGCTGATATCTCTAAAGCAAATACTATCGGAGTTGGTGCTTGGAGTGCCAATCCGAATTGTATATTTTATTATTTATTAATAAAATAACTATATTTTTCATTTCATACCTTATTAATGGTATTGTCATTATGCATATTAGATTGATGTATAGATATGTTAAGAATGACATCAACCTTAGAATAGTCTTGTAGTAATACTTGATATTAGGTGAAAACTATTCTTAAAGTAAATATTCATAATCGTAGGTTTTGGAATACGGTCGAAATCTTATAACCTAAAAGACTAGCACATGCCGTATATTGGAATTAGAGTTCCAATGGTTTAACCCGATGTACCATGAGTTTTGGAAACTCGTATAGACATGTGGGTATTCGTTGGAGCAAATACTGAATGACTAATAGGTGATTTCTAATAGTTGGAAGTACACACCACCGTCAATAGGAATCTCCTCGAGTCGAGTAGCATATATAATCCTTTGACTATAGGATAACATTGATTTTGTGTGAGATCCTCCACACTTTGATATCATGTATTTCAGAAACCTTTCAGGGTCTGGCCTCTAGATGTTCGTTGGGTGTGGACTGATGCACCCAGTAATTAAGTGCGAAGCAAGATAGGATCTGTCAGCCCGTATGTGTACCATCAGGGGTTTAGGTATCTATGTCAGTAAAGCCATGATTCTTAAAGTTTTGGCCAAAGTCGATCACCTATGGTGAATCGCATCGGTTATGAAGAATCGTGGGTCCATGTTCCGGAGCTTCCGGACTCCGATTGGGTCCCCGTTATTTCTTACGGACTCATATCAGAAAGTAGTTTTTTCATTAAAATATTTTAAAATACACCTATCATTGATATCCATGGGTTACACCCACTTTCGCTGCGCGAGACACCGATCCGACCCTATGGGTTCCACAACTGCCCCCAACAGAATGGTATCAGTAGCAAAGGCTTAACCACACAACACATATTTTTGAATCTATGCCATAGTAATTTTAATTTAATTATGCATAAGACATATTAGATATGTATTGCATGTTTTAAATTAAAATTTTGACCTAATTAAGTTAATGACTTGATTATCATAAATCTCATGTGATTAGGTGATTACTTTATTTAAGTAATAATATTAATAATATTGGAGCATTATTGGATGGTCTGTCTTGTCAATACAGAGATGAATGGGTTCTTACAACTTATATCCAATATCGTCATTAGTGTGAGGGTATAAGTGCTCGGAACTTAGGTCGCTCCGGTAAAACATTTGATGTAGCGTGATGAGTTAGCGCAGTCACCCAATATCGTCATTAGTGTGAGGGTGTACATACGAAGCTCATTAGTGCACATTGACAAGTATACACCTAGAATATGTCTTAATCCAATATCATCATTAGTGTGAGGATAAGAAACGGTTTAGGACCAAACTAGGAGTCACATGAATTGATTGACCTTGGAGGTCTACCTAATGAGTTTATAAAGGCCAATATCATCATTAGTGTGAGGGTGGAGTAAATGTCATGGGATCCACTTCCCGCTATGAAATTTTGATAGTCAAATTTATATTTTTTCGTTAAGGGAGATTACGGAATTACGTAAAGTAGTGGGAGCGCACTAATAGATTTAAAATTCCATAATCAATTAGTGTTATCACTTTAGAAATGAAAATTGTTCTGCTACTACTCAAAAAATATTGTCTTGTAGATGGCCGCCACTAATACATTGATGAAACTTTTGGATTCCAATAAGCTAAAAAGAGCCGAGAATTATTTCGAATGGGAAATGAACATGCGCCTTGTCTTGGAGTATGAAAAGTTGACTTATGTCACGATCAATCCACTACCTGTTGATATCGATCCCGACTCCACTCCAGAAGAGCAAGAAACTTTTGATAGATGGAAGGATGATAACCTAAAGGTGAAATCCTACATCTTGGGATCGATGGTTCCAGATTTGCTGAGACAGTACATTGAAGTACTGGATGCTTGGAGCATCATGCGAACACTCAAGGAGTTGTTCAAGGCAAATCAAGAGATGGAACTTTATCGAAGGTCTAAGGAATTGTTTTGTGCTGAACTCAATGAGGGATGAGCTGTTAGCACACATGTTTTGAACATGATCGACCAAATTCGATATCTGGAATGACAGGGCATTGTGTTTGATGAACGGCTGGGCCATAATTTGATGCTTTCTTCTTTGCCTGGTTCTTATGCTGCCTTTGTATTAAATTTCCATATACATTCGATGCAAGCCACATACAAAGAACTTCATAACATGCTACGCATGGCGGAGCAAGATTTGAAGAAAGGCCACCCCACACTGTATCTCCATGGTGGAGCTAGCTCTTCAAAAACTTATGGGAAGTCAAAGAAAGTAAAGATTGGGAAGAATACGATATCAAAGAAAAACTCCAAGAAGCGCAAAGGCGCAAAACCGAAAGTAGCTCGTGATCAATGTCTACAATGCAAGAAGTATGGACATTGGAAGAAGGACTGCCCATAGCTAAAAGGAAAAGTAAGACCCTCAGGTAAGCTTTGTATTTTTCCAATTATGGACATCTCATTAGCCTTAGATGCAAATAGTGGATGGGTGTCAGTCATTGGCAGTCCTACTCATATTTGTAATTCCCTGCAGAAAATGAGGGTTAAAAGAAGGCTGAATAAAGGGGAGATCCAGCTTAGAGTTGGCAATGGCGAGACATTGGATATCAAGGCCATATGAATAATTGTTCTTGATCTCCTAGATGGATATAAATTAGATTTGCATGACTGTTATTATGTTCCCTCAATTATCAGACAAATAATATCACTGCCAATATTAGATAAAGAGGGATATAAAATAAACATTAAGGATGAAACTTTATATTTGTATGATGAAGAAAAGAAATGTGAATGTTCTTTATCAAACGGTCACTATGTTTTGGAAACATATAGAGATGTCTTTAATATAGAGAAAAATACAAGTAGGAAGTCTGAACTGAATAATACTGAATTATGACATATGAGATTGGGGCACATAGGTGTTAGACGTCTATCCAAATTGATAAAGAATGGTTTGATTGAAAATCTTACCTTAGATCCTTATCCGATTTGCGAGTCATGTATCCAAGGAAAGATGACAAATGCCTCATTTCAAGGTGTTGGACACCGTGCTAGAGATTTACTGGAGTTAATACACAGTGATGTGTGTGGTCCATTAAATCATGTCGCTAATGATGGTTCAACATACTTTATTACTTTCACAAATGACAAGTCTAGATATGGATATGTCTATTTGATGAAACATAAGTCGAAAATATTTGACAAGTTCAAAATATTCTGAAACGAAGTAGAAAAACAAACCAATAAATTCATCAAATGCCTTAGACTAGATCGAGGCGGTGAATACATGAGTAAAGAATTCAGAAATTATTTAAAGGAGAATGGAATTCTCGCCCAATATAGCCCACCATCAACATCTCAACACAATGGTGTGTATGAGCATATAAATCGAACTTTATTGGATATGGTGCAAATAATGATGAGCTATACAGATCTTTCATATTACCTTTGGGGTTACGTTTTACTTACTACTGCCTACATACTTAATAGGGTTCCATCGAAAGCTGTTTCTACGACCCTCTATCAGATATGGTTCAGTAGAAATCCAATTCTTAGCATTTAAAGATTTTGGGTTGTCATGCATACGTTAGAATTGCGCAACGAGATAAAATAGCACCCAAAGGGTATAAATATAGGTTCGTTGGATATCCTGATAATTCCATGGGATATCAATTCTACGATTCCGAGCAACAGAATGTATTTGTTGTTCTCTTTGCAACTTTTCTTGAAAAGAAATTTTTGAGAGAAAGTGCGAATTGTAGAGAGATTAAACTTGATGAGTTTGATCCCAACATTAAGGAACCTGAGATGGAACTAGAGATCCAACTAGGTGAAGGAACTACAACACATGTTATATGTAAGTCGAATAGAATATCAAGGCCTCCTGAGAGACTATTTTTAACATCGGATGTGAGCATTGATGTTCTCCTCTTGTATGAAACAAATCTAACTACGTATAAGAAAGCGATGTTGGATATCGATTCGGGTAAATGGCAAAAAGCCATGAAATGCAAAATGGATTTAATGTATGCTAATCAAGTCTGGGACTTAGTTGAACTTCCTGAAGGAGTTAAACCTATTGGCTGTAAATTGGTTTACAAAAGGAAGCGAGGGCGGGCCCGATGGTAAAGTGGAAACCTTTAAGGCCCGACTGGTAGTAAAAGGTTACAATCAACATTCTGGGATTGACTATGTGGAAACCTTTTCCCCAGTAGCCATGCTAAAATCTATTAGGATTCTTTTAGCCATTGTTGCGTAAGTAAGTGAGGGTTTGATGGAATTGGTGCTTGGACTGCCAATCTGATTTGTATATTTTATTATTTATTAATAAAATAACTATGTTTTTCATTCCATACCTCATTAATGGTATTGTCATTATGCGTATTAGATTGATGTATAGATATGCTAAGAATGACATCGACCTTAGAACAGTCTTGACTCTAGGTGTAAACTTTTCTTAAATTAAATATTCATAGTCTTTGGTTTTGGAATACGGTCGAATTCCTATAACCTAGAAGACTAGCATTTGTCGTATATTAAAATTAGAGTTCCAATGGTTTAACCCGATGTACCATGAGTTTTGGAAACTCATATAGACATGTGGGTATTCATTGAAGCGAATACTAAATGACTCACGGGCGATTCCTAATAGTTGGATATACACACCACCGTCAAAAGGAATCTCCTCGAGTCGAGTACCATATATAATCCATTGACTATAGGATATCATTGCTTTTGTGTGAGATCCTTCACACTTAGATGCCATATATGTCAGAAATATTTCATGGTCTGGCCTCTAGATGTTCGTTGGGTGTGGACCGATGCACTCAGTAATCAAGTGTGAAGCAATATAAGATCTGTCGGCCGATATGTGTACCATAAAAGGTTTAGGTATCCATGTTAGTCAAGTTATGATTCTTAAATCTTTGGCCAAATTCGATCACCTAGTGTGGATCACATCAGTTATGAAGAATCGTGGACATATTGACATGAAATGTGCGCCTCAAAAACTTGATGGTGTATTCTATGTTTTCTAAGCATAACTCGGATAGCCTACGATGGAGGGATTGTTAAACATATGTGATGACATCGCCTTGTATAGTTCAGAAAGGGCGTTCGTATTCTTCGCGAATTCGGAGGTGGCCGAATTGCGAACATATTAGCTAGGCTTATATAAGAACGTGTCTGAACTTCGAGAGTCCCAATATGAAATCGAGAACTTGGGTAGCCGATTATTTTTTATAAAAGATAATATTCGATATTATAATTATCAACTAAGATAATCAAGTGTTATTAGATAACGTTGATTATTTACTTTGACCTAATTGGATTAATTGGATTAATTCAATAATTACACAAGGGCTTAATTGTAAAATCATAATTATCTCTACAATTTGAGGATATTATGGTAATTTTAAGCATGTTATAATAGGTGGTTTTAGCTTGATTTAATTGGATTAAATCAAAGTGGCAAACATTGAACTAATACATTTCATAATCCTTGAGTTGATTTAATTGAATTAAATCAAAGTGGGAGACAATTTAAATTAGTCACACCTAATTATACATATTTGGACAAATTAGATTAAGCCCACTTAAAAGTTGATTACAACTTTTATTAATTAAAAATTGCCTAAGTTTTGCTATAAATAGCAAGCTTTAGGAAGGTTATAATTACATAAGAAAACTAATAAGCATAAGCAAATTCTTGAGAGATTAGCCTAAGTTAGAGAAGTGTTTAGAGAAGCTTGTGAGGTCTCATTAACATTTCACCTAGGAGAAATCAAGATTGGATCTTGAAGTCAAGATTGGAAGCATTGGAAACAAGATTGGATCTTGGAGTCAAGCTTGCACACCTTGGAGGTTTTCCAACAATTTCAACAAATGAGAAGTAGATTGGATCTTACATCAAGCTTACTAGGTAATGTTTGATCTTCTCCTAAGCTATTTTCATTTTTGTATTAGATGCATGATCACATAGCTTAATGTTGAAATAAGGTTAATCAATTGTGTTAGGATACTTGAGAAGTATAAACACAACATGCTTATAATTTAGGTCAAAGATGTTCATGTTGGACATGGAATAATTAATAAGAGTTTGGAACTCTAGATTAAAGCTTAGAGTTATGGCTACCATTCTAGAATCACTTGACCACCTTTGAGTGATCTAGAATTAGTCCAGAGATATTTCTTATTGGGAATCTATTTTGGGTTGTAATTTGATTCAAAGAAAAGCATATATATATATATATTTAGAATTTATATATGTTTATTTTATAATATATGTTGTGGTTGGTTTTGAAATTAAAATAGTTTTGGGTGATTTTAAAAGTGTTAAAGGGTTTTTATTTTTAGAAAATTAAAAAAAATAGCAATTTGGCTCTCGGCCAAATTGGCCGAGAGCTAGGCGCTGCCAGGTAGCATTCGTGGCATGCTGCCCGGCAGCATGCGTAGAATGCTGCTGCCAGCAGCATGCCTAGCCCCGATAGTTGCAATTTATCCGGTTTTTATTCCGATGATTTTTCCGGATCCATATTTATTTCTAGTTTTCCCTAAACACTTGAAAAATAAAATAAAATATTTTATTAAAATTTTAAAAATACACCCATGCTTGATATCTACGGGTTAGACCCACTTCACCGATCTGACCATAGGGGTTCCACAACTGCCCCCAACAATAGGTGTTAGACTGTTGGTTTTAGCTAAGGTCCCAATATCATAAACAAGCATGAAATATGTGCGAATACAAATCAACGAAGTTACGGAATACTCACATCGATTGGTTTAGCGACGCTACGACGAACAAAACTCAAAATCTACTCATGAAAAGTCACGGCAGTTCACTGTCACAGTCCACTGCATTTTTGGTTTTTGACTCCAAGATTTGATCTCCAAGGTTCGTTAAACGATTCCCGGCTCATGGGTGGACTTCCCTATCACCTTCGCATGTCTCTCGGAGTGCTAGCTCTTATGATTTTTTGCCACAAAAACCACACACTGCTGCATCCCTTTCCTCTCGGTTTTGAGCAAAAACCAGTGAGCAAAAACATCCCCTTGGGCGTGAATAAGAGAGAGATGAAAGGAAGAGAGAATTGTGTAAGTTGTTAAGGAAAGTGTATCAAATACACTTTATTTGATTTTCAAAAAATCAATTAAATGGATTTACCAAATTTGACTTCAAAAGTCAAATGGCAACAACCATTCCAACAACTACAATCAATCACATGAATCACATCAATCAATCAAGTCACATCACACAAAGTGACAAGTGATTTGACGCTTGATGTGACTAGCGATTTGACGCTTGATTTGACTTGTGTACTGCCCTCGAATTTGAAATACGAATGCGCTCGCAAATAATCCCGGGCTCGGGTTCGCTAATTTCAAATTAATGAATTTTCCGTTGTGTCGTAATTAAATGATTACGCATAGCGAAGTCACTATTCACGTCTCTCTCTTCTAATTAATCCCAGATTAATTTAGAGTACGAGTCATACGTCATCGGTGAATCTTTGGGAAGCGACCCATGAGATCCTCAGATATATTGACAGTAAATTCGGTCGTCGGACTATCCGAACACGTAAGTACCAAGTACTACGTTTATACCGATTTACAAGACAAGGTTGGCCTCTAGCAAAGCGTCATGCCTAACCAATTCTCCGGAAATATCCTTACAGGAATAAAGGATCTATATCAGGTGTAGTATACGTAGTATTGCGTATTTCTGTCCAGTATCGGATGATCACGTGCTAGGCATGGGGCTGGAATTGTGTCTGCCCCGTACGAAGCACATGTCGGATGTCTGGTAACTAGTCTCTATAATCCGATAAACCTGACCTTGTCATTTTATCCCGATGACTGCAGTACTTAAGATTACTAGTACCATATCCTACGTGACCATCATCTCCATAACTGAAGTGATACTTCCGTCTTGACATCACACCCAACACACTACAATTCTCAATATACCCAGCATTGGCGTACACAGAACCTGTTAAAGCCCTGGACGACCGCAACCAAAGTATATTGATTGTCGCATGTATTAGCAGTGCAAGTCTCAGGTTAAGACCAAATACACCTACCCTGATTTCGAACTTCCATAGACACATAGTCATACTACCAATGGAATTCTGAGGGGGTCTATCCAGAGCGAAGCTGTTTCCCGTACCATCGGTAAAACACAACCTCCTATTACACTTGCATGAGTATCCTATACCCAAATATATGAGAACTATGTCGTTGTGCCCTCACAACGCGCACAAGTGCAATACTAGTCTTTTACGTATTATCGATGTCCAATCTCGATAATACTCTGACTAGGGATATTTAATGATTTATCCTTCGTGGACTGATACTGTCTCATATCATTCTCAATCCAGGAACAAATCATAAGGACCTCTAATCATTTATTCATCTAGGTGATCTAATCATAAATGATAAGAGTGCAATCTCATTTGTCACATAGTTAATTTGTACAACAACACCATGATCTGTACAAATAGTGACGCTATGGGTCATAATTGTCCAACAATCTCCCACTTGACCTATAGCCAGTCACTCTAGTGTCTTACACCCGAACTATGTACGGTTGGCTCAAACAGTTGAGAAAATGCTTTCGTCAGCGGATTTGTATGATTATCGTTTAATGCGCTTTATTCGATCATCACATCGCCACGATGTATGATCCGAACGAATAAGATGAATATCGAAGTATATATCTGGATCGTTGATGAGACCATTAATTCTTTAGCCTGTGCTCATGCCTAGCTCAGCTACTAACATAATTATATCTAATCTAATTATATTTGTTTTCGACCCAAATGGCTTTTATTGCCGCCTCAGCTGCAGAAAGAACCCGCATTTGTTGTTTATTAGGTAACAGTATCTTGCTTGGAAGATTTCCAGCTCACTGTTCCGTTATTCAAACTGTATAGTATCGTTTGCGACTTATAGTCGTTGTATCGGTTTAGGAAACTTGCTACAGTGATCCCAGTCACTTCAAGTTCTTCTTCTCGATAGATTAAGACAGCATCCTTAGTTCTCTAAGATACTAACGGATGTTCTTAACATCAATCCAGTGACTATCACTTGGATTGGCCTGTTTGTGAATCCATATGCTCAAAGCATATGAGACACCAGATCGCGTATATTTTTCAATGTACGGTCTCTCGAAGAGTATTCTCGAAAGCCAAGCTTTCACCGATTTTTTTATGGGAATAAGTACTATACTTTGGTATCCCCATGATAACCTACAATTGGAGCTTATCCAATTTGGGTTTTAGTTTGGTATCATCCAAACATATGCCTAACATACCCAAATTATGAGGAATGAGAAACCCGGTTTCTTTCATGTTCATATCTAATATGAAATATGTCGAACAAATTTTATGGAACCTTATTCTAAATAAGTTCTTGCACTGTTAAAGCTTATCCGTTGAAGGAAATGGTAGCACATAGCGACTCTTTATTAACCTTATCATGTCCAACAGGATTCGGTTACTATGGTTCGGACATACCGTCAGGATGACGTGTTTCGGGAGGAGTCCTCTTTTGAAAGAATACTATACTATTTCAAGTAAATTAGAAACTTATTGCTTAAGTATTTTCCATTATGGTCTTACCGTGACGGTTTAATACTTTTAACTGATCTGTTTGTCTATTTCGTGTCGAAACTGTAAAAGTTTCCAATTTGTGTTTCAAAAGAAACACATAACCATAACGCGATGCCACATCCGTAAAGGTCACGAAATATTCATATCCACCCATAGCCTAGCTAGATATGGGCCCACTTGCTTCACTATGAACTAGGGCAAACAGATTGGTGACATTAACACTTTTACCAAGTAAATGTGTTATAGGCACTTTGCCCAATAAACTAGATTCGTAGACTTTATTTGATTGGAATCAAATCAGTCCAAGTACCCACTCTTCAAAAAGTGTGGATATACGATTCTTATTTTATTGTGTCCCAGACAACAATGCCACAAATTAGTTTTTTCTGATCAAATCAGTTTGAGCTGTTTGTTTGTCATGTTATATGTTTGAGATATTATTTATTTTCAAAATATAAATTCTGTTATTCACATCTAATGTGTATATCTCAATATCATCTTTATATAATAAAACACTTTAGTGTTCTAGAATATAAAGGTTCACCAGCAGCGGGTTAAACACTGATATAAAGATAATGTATCTAGTCAAACTAGTTACATTATAACAGTTTCCAAATTTAGGTACACACCCGAGGGTTGTTCCTAAAATTTAGGTATCTACGGTTAAAACTGCGACTTTCGTCCCGTTACCAATTCGCAAATGAATCTCAATTGAAGTCAGTACCTTGTTCAAAATAGATTCTGAACATCAACATATATTTTATGTACCACACTAAGTATCTAAAATCCAATTTTAATACTAGTAGTGAACATAATCTTGAAAAAAATATTTGAAGTCAGAGCCTTGCTCGTCTTCAATTTCCTTCATGTCTGCTTTGTCCAAACGGCAGTCACGCTTCCGCGATCCCGTTTGCCACAATTTAAGCAAACATTTTGGGATATGTCATTTATCTTCGCAGAAGATTATAATGATTTTGCCTTTGCCAGTTTCAACACTCCAGAAGCCTTTGGCCAAGCCTTGAATATCGAAGTAAGGTGCGCCTTGCGCTACTTGCCTAATTGCAAAGTTTGATTTTATCTCCTTGAGAATAGCCATTAACTCTCCAAGAGTTAAGTATTGTAATTTAGTACTTCTAAGATTCTAAGGATAGGTTCTTTGAAGATCCTTCAATTTCATTATCATACTTTAAGGATCTAATCCTTACATCTGACTCAGAAATTAAGGAGTCTACTGCGGTAAGTATAATGGATTAAGCACTAAAGTTATCATCACATAAATCTTCCAAAGATTATGATCTACTATTTGCTTAACTCCGGGCTTAGGCATAATATGTTATTTTATCAAATAAAGTAACTTATTATTTTTCCTGGACCATCCTGAAATCTTTTCCCAATTTGAAAATTAAACCATTTAAATACATTTTCCCTAGGATTATGTTTTAAAGGTCAATCTTTCAATTTATCTTGATTTTAATAGTCCAACTATTTAATCAACGATTTAGGTACTATTTATTACAATGATTACAATAGTCCAACTATTTAATCAATTATAATTTAATAGATTAAAATCAATTATATTGATTACTATAATCCAATTATAAAATCAACTATAAATGAATAGTTTGAATATAGTCCAACTATTAATTAAAACAAAAATTTAAATATTAGTCCAACTAACATTTAATTTCTTTGACGAAAGATATTTGTTATTGAGCGTGTATGGCAAGTAATTAAACGAGTATTGCGAATTCAATTCTTGCCTCCCACTATTTTTCGGCGAGCCTCTAACCCTCTGTCGAGTACTCGGGAAACCGTGTTTCCTAGTGGGCTAGGTGATGAGTGGTATTTATATCACTATTTCCCACTCATTTAACCTAATATTTTGTATAGTTTCTTTTTGTGAATGTTTTGATGTGTTTTGTGTTATTTTGTAGATAAATAAAGTTTCAGGACATTCTGGAGGTGATTTGGAGCAAAATAGTGAAAATTGGTGAAAAAGGACATTTTGGTAATTTCCAGCGTCACGACGCCTAACGTGCACCGAGTCTTGCTAACGTGCGCCGGGTCAACAAGTCAGAGTTGAGAAGTTTGACTTTGCTAACGTGCGTCGTGCCACGTGTCACCATCACAACAGATTTGCTAACATGCGCCGTGCCACGTGTCAGCATCTTACTCTGTCGACAGTCGCCATCGCCACATCATGCCACGTCAGCGCCACGTCAGCATGATGTCATCAATGACATCATCACAATAATTGAGTCTTAGCCGCCTTGCCACGTGTCGCCTCCTCAGCATGCCACGTCGAACTGTTCCAGCGTCGCGACGCTGGCTTGGTGTCGCGACGCCGGACCCCTACCGAGGCCTATAAATTCAGAACGAAATTTCAGATTTCAGTGTACCTTTCTCTCTCTCATCTCTTGATGTAGAGAGAGTTTCTCTCTCTAAGTTTCTTTTAATTTTAGTTTTTTTTAGTTTTTAGTTTTTAGTTTTGTAATTAATTTTAATTACGTTTTGTAATAGTTGTAATTTAATTTTTACTTTTTACAGTTTTTACTATTCATGAGGAAGTAATTTCCCAGCTAGGGTAAAAGGTAATTCTTTTACTGTTACTATATAGATTAATCTCC
>SKCR01028246.1:0-46568 GCA_019454045.1 Zanthoxylum bungeanum
GATGCTGCAATATACTCGGCTTCAGTGGTGGAGTCCGCTGTAGTTGATTGCTTTGAGCTTTTCCAACTGACAGCGCCGCCATTCAAAGTAAACATATATCTTGTTTGCGATCTGATGTCATCCCTATCGGTCTGAAAGCTCGCATCACAGTAACCACTAACTTTCATCTCATAACAATCTCCGTATGTCATAAACACATCCTTAGTTCTTCTCAGATACTTGAGGATTGTTTTGACAGCTGGCCAATGTTGCTCAACAGGATTTGCCTGATACCTGCTCGTTATGCTAAGAGGATAAGAGACATCAGGTCTTGTACATAGTATGGCGTACATGATCGATCCTATTGCTGAAGCATAAGGGATCCTACTCATACGTTCTCTATCTGAAGAAGTATGTGGACATTGCCTCTTAGATAATTTGATTCCATGACAATTAGGTAAATTACCTCTTTTGGAATCTTCCATTTTGAATCTTTTCAAAACTTTATCTATGTACGTAGATTGAGAAAGTCATAACAACCTCTTAGATCTATTATGGTAGATCTTAATGCCGAGAATGTAGGCTGCTTCTCCCAAATCTTTCATGGAGAAATTATGAGATAACCATTGCTTGGTGGCTTGGATCATGGGAATATCATTCCCGATGATTAATATGTCATCGGGACATATAATACAAGAAATACAACAGCACTCCCACTTAGGGATGGCAATTTCCGGATCCGGACTCGGGTCCGCATGGATCCGGATCCAGATTCGCAACTTTTTTTAGGGACCCGGGCCTGGCAGTGGACCCGAAAAAATGCTTCCGGGTCCGGACCCAGGTCTACCCGGGATGGAACCGGACCCGGGTACCGCAACTCCACTGTTTGTTTTTCTTTTTTATTTCTTTTTTTTTTTCAACTCTATTATGTATTAACAAATAACAATATCACAATATGTTTGAATACATTAGAAATTTGATAAGGGTTGGGTACATGGTACTTGGCTTGTGTTGTTTTTGTTTTTGTTTTTTTGGTATTTTTTTTTAATAGATTAGAAATTTTATAAGGGTTGGGTACATGGTACTTGGGTTATGTTGTTTTTGTTTTTGTTTTTTTGAATGTACCGGGTCCCGGGTACCCGGGTCCAGAATCAACCGGACCCGGTACATTGCGGGGTCTACGAAATTTAAAACTAGATCCGTAATTTTTTCTTAAGGATTCGGGTCTACCCTGACCCGGGCCGGGTCTATTTGCCATGCATACTCCCACTACTTTTCCTGTAAACACAAGGCTCGTCTACATTTTTGATGAAGTCAAATTCTTTGATTGTCTCATCAAATCGTATATTCCAACTTCTGGAGACTTGCTTGAGTCCATAAATGGATCGTTTAATCTTGCATACTTTATTATGATCATCCTTAGATGCAAACCCCTCAGGTTGTGTCATATAGACTTCCTCTACGAGGTTCCCATTAAGGAAAGTTATTTTGACATCCATATGCCAAATCTCATAATCAAAGTGTGCAGCTAGTGCCAATAAAATTCGAATGGACTTTATCATTGCAACAGGCGAGAAGGTTTCGTCATAGTCAATTCCTTGGATTTGTCTATAACCTTTCGCCACCAACCTAGCCTTATAGGTTTGGATGTTGCCTTCTGCATCAGTTTTACGCTTGTAAATCCACTTGCAGCCTATAGGTTTTATCCCTTCAGGTGCATCCACAAAGTCCTAGACTTGATTCTGATACATAGAGTCTATTTCGGATTTCATGGCCTGAAGCCACTTGAATGAATCAATGTCACGCATTGCTTCGTTATAACTGGTGGGATCGTCATTATCAATGACCTGATCATGTTCCTCATCAATATGGAAACCATATCTTCAGGCTCATTTTTTTCCATACCAGACCTTCTAATTTCACAACCTTGTGGTTGTTCCGTCGCTACCCTTTTGAGGGGCGTGATGCCTAGTTCTATGTTACTTTGTTCTTCTCGTACCTCATCGAGGTCAATTCTACTCCCACTATATTTCTTGAGAAGAAATTCATTCTCTAGAAATTTAGCATTTCGTGAGAAAAATGTTCTTTGTTCATTTGGGACGTAGAACACGTATGCTCTTGAGTTCAAGACATATTCTACAAACTTACATTTAATTGCCATATCATCCAATTTGTTAGTTTGTGTGAGCTTAACATATGCGTCACATTCCCAAACTCTTAGATAACTAAGACTAGGACGTTTCCCAAACCATAACTCATATGATGTTTGACTAACAGTCTTGAAAGGAACTTGGTTTAGTAGTAGTGTTGCAGTTTCTAAAGCAAGACCCTAAAATGAAAGAGGTAGATCCGTGTCTGATATCATTGATCGGATTATATCTAATAATGTCCGATTTCTCCTTTCGGAGACCCCATTATGCTGTGGAGTTCCCAGAGGAGTCCACTGGGAAACAATGCCATTTTCTCTCAAGTAATCTTGAAATTCGTCACTTAAGTATTCACCACATCGGTCACACCTTAGTGACTTAATACTTTTATTAAGCCGGTTTTCTACTTCAGCTTTGAAGACTTTGAATTTCTCAAAGGCTTCATATTTTTACCGCATAAGGTACACATACCCATATCGTAAGTGATCATCAATAAAGGTAATGAAGTAGGAGAATCCACCTCTAACGGTGACTGACATTGGTCCACATACATCAGAGTGTATGAGTTATAATGTCTCCGCTGCACGCTGTCTTTTACATTTGAAGGGTAATTTGGTCATTTTACCAAGTAAACAAGACTCACAAGTTCCATAAGATTCATATTTGAAGGGTCTGAAATACTCATCCTTATGTAGCTTAGTTAATCTTGTTTTATTGATATAACCTAAACGACTGTGCCATATAAGTGATTCATTGAGATTATTCGAGTTAAAGTTGTATATATTAGAGGTTGAACATTATTTGTTAGTTTGTAAGACATATATACCATTATTCAAAATACCATCTCCATATTTTATTTCATTGAAATAAATAGAACATTCATTACAACTTATTAGGCATGAAAAGCCTTTATTACATAAATAAGAAATTGAAATGATGTTCTTTACTAGAGAAGGTACATAAACACAATCTTCTAAGTCTAAAACTAAACCATTCGGCAAAACTAATGAATAACTCCCCACGCACAATGCAGCCAGTTTTGCTCCATTACCCATGCGTAAGTCAACCTCCCCATGACGAAGTCTCCTACTGTTTCTCAGGCCCTGCACATTGTTACACAAGTGAGTCCCACAACCGGTGTCAAGCACCCAAGTATATGGTTCAGAGTCTTGAGAATATAGTTCAATCATATACAACATACCTGAAGCATTAGGCTTTTTGGCCTATTGGGCTTCCCTAGCTTCCTTGGCTTTCAAGGATCTGCAATATTTCTTCCAATGACCCTTCTTTCCACAAAAGAAACATTTCCCCTTTCCATTTTTCTTCTCCACCTTACCATTGGGCTTTAGGTGATCTAGAGCCTTGGCATTGCCTTATTTTTCTTTGGGCCGTGTGGTTTCAGGTCTGTACCCGTAAGCATGACGGAGGTTTTAAGCTCCAGTTTCAAGTCCTTATCTGCTTGCTTTATCAGATTGTGCAATTCAACTAAAGTAGCTTCTTTATCAGACAGAGGAAACTACATAATAAAGTTAGAGAAGTCTTTTGGTAAGGACTGAAGAATTAGATCGTGACCTATCTCATGATCCATGATGAACCAGAGTTGGCCAATTTTTCAATGTGGCCAATCATCTAAGCAGATGTCCACTAACAAATCCTTCCTTATACTTTGTTTGGAATAAGGCACATGACACTTGGAATCTCACGGTATGAACGAAAGTTGCATACAACTCTTTCAAGTGAAAGATGATGGTTTGAGCATCCATATCTTCGTGAGCTTTTTGAAGTTCGTCCGACATAGAGCCAAGCATTATGCAAACTGCTTGCTCATCATCATCGACGTGTTTCTTCCAAGCATCAAATGTATTTTGGTCAGCATCTTCTGCGGGTTCAGGGGGAAATGGTCTTTCAAGAACATAGAAAATATTTTCTTGTCGTTAGACAATTTTAAGGTTTCTAAACCAGTCATTGTAGTTGTGCACTTGAGCTTATGCTCATCAAAAATGGAACGAAGTGATACTATGTTTGCCATTTGAATGTTTGTTAAATATTTTAACCCACCTGTTAAGAGAGAATGTTAAAATTAGGAATATATTTTCATTAATGTTTTATAATAACATGGGCTTTTAATATTATGAAGTTGCTCACACTCAATTGTTTTAAAATTTTAAGTAAATCACATCAACCCCAAAATGATGGATTTCTTATGGGAAAGGATCCCATTATCATCATTTCATAACTTCAACTAGGGCCGGTCGTTATAAATTACTATAATTAGGTAGGTTCCAAACCAATTTATGATATAAATCATAATTTCTTGATCATTGGGTTGGGCAATCAAACATGCCATAGCTTATGCTAGTCCTCGTGGACACCCAATCTTTGCCACTAAGTTATAAGACCACGCTTATGTTAGTGTTCGTAGAACATGCCAAGGATCTAATAAGCATGTAAAGGTGTTCATAAATTCAAAATAAGTTGCGGAATATACTTACAATGAACGGATTTGAGCTTTAAAATTTGGAGAAGAGATCTCCAAGATCCAAGCTTTAAGTGATGATTCCAACTCTTGAAGTAGTTTCCCTATCACCTTAGTTGATTTCTCCAAGTGCTAGCTTTGTTGATTTTGCCACAAAATCAAAGAGATGAAAGGATGAAGCTCACGCCCATCATGAGAGGATTTTAGGGTTTTCAAGTTCTTCCAAGTGTTACAAGTGTGTTGCATACACAAGTGAAGAGAGAGAGAAGAGTTTTAGGTAAAACCAATTTACCCTTTTTACCTAAACAAGGTAGTTGGGTAAATGGTTTCACCAAAACCATTCCAAGGTGTTGGTTTCTATAATTAGTCCCAAAGAAAGTATAAGCCAAAGAAATACACATTTTATACATGCAAAGCTTGAAGCATGGCGGAATCATACTTACAAAGCTTGTGACGAAAATGATGAAGAGAATCTTTGAGTCTTCAAGGTGGAAGTTTGTTCGGCCAAGAGCAAGAGTGAGAGAAGCTTTAAATCTTCTAGTATTCCAAACTCCAAGGTTGTTTCCCTATCACCTCTTTTGATTCCTCATTGTGCTAGCAAAAATGGAGAAACGAAAAACAATTTTTCTGCCCTTGTGGAAGCTCACGGCGTGAGCAAGAAGAAGGAGAGGGATAGTGCCTTTCAATTTTCTTTTTCTCTTTTATTTGTTTCAAAAACCGTGAGAAAGAAAAAAGAAAAAGCAATGATGAGATTACATTTTCCAAAATGAATTTTTGATAAAAAAACCCTTCAAAAACCGTGAAAGGTTTTCCCTCCAAAAATTCATTAAATGGCCTCACCTACTTACATTGAGAATAGGACAATGTATCATCCCATAAAGGTGACTAGATACATCCATCAACTAGTCGTGTCAAGTAATGAGACTTCGCGATGTGATTTGCGGGTCCCACTCGTTTCAAAATACGAATGTGTCCGCAAACACTTTCAGGCTCAGTTTCGCTAATTCTGAATTAACGAATTTCCGTCGCGACGAGAATTAAATAATTACGCCTAGCGGAATTACTATTCAGATCGCTAAAGAATTAATTCTAAATTAATTCGTTTGCCCGAATTAAAATCCGATTTTAATTCCGCGTCGAAATCTAATTTCGTTTAATAATATATCGAATATATTATTTTATCGATTAATTCCAAATTAATCGTTCTCTCTCTCTCTAATAAGGTATTTTATCCAAGATAAAGTTTCTCCATAATTAATCCAAGATTAACAAAGTTCGAATCAAACATCATAGGTGATTCTTCAGGAAGCGACCCAAGAGATCTCCGGATATGTTGGCAGTAAATACGGTTGTTGGATAATCCAAACACGTACGTACCTCGTACTACGTTTTTACCGATTTACAAGACAAGGTTGGCTTCTAGCAAAGCGCCATGCCTACCCAATTCTCCAGAAATATTCTTACTGGAATATTAGATCTTTATCAAGCGTAGTATAC
This sequence comes from Zanthoxylum bungeanum, assembly GCA_019454045.1. Classification (NCBI taxonomy): domain Eukaryota; kingdom Viridiplantae; phylum Streptophyta; class Magnoliopsida; order Sapindales; family Rutaceae; genus Zanthoxylum; species Zanthoxylum bungeanum. The sequence continues at coordinate 6,100 of SKCR01028246.1, forward strand.
CGTAGTATCGCTTACATAGATCCAGTATCAGACGATCACATGTTAGGCCTGGGGCTGGAAATGTGTCTGCCCCGTACGAAACATATATCGGACATCAAACAACCAGTCTCTTTAAATCGGACAATCCTGACCTAGTCATATTGTCCCGACGGTTGCAACCTTTTATAGAGTACTAGTTCTGTGTCCTGCGTGATCATCACCTCCATATGTCTGAAGCGATACTTCCATCTTGACATCACATCCAGTACACTACGATTCTCGATAAACCCAGAAGAGGTGTACACAGAACCGGTTAGAGTCCCCAACCACCAAAACCAAAGTTTACCGATTGTCGCAAGTACTAGCGATGTAAGTCTCAGGTTAAGACCATATACACCTACCCTGATGCGGCCTCCCATAGACACATAGACATACTACCAATGGGATTCCGCGGGGTCTATCCAGAGCGAAGCTGTTTTCCGTACCATCGGTAAAACACAACCTCCTATCGCACTTGCATAAGTATCCAATACTTAAATATATGAGAACTATGCCGTTGTGCCATCACAACTCGCACAAGTGCAATACTAGTCTATTCCGTATTATCGATGTCCGATCTCGATAATACTCCGACTTGGGATATTTAATGATTAAACCTTTTATATTGATACTGTCTCATATCATCTCAATACGGAACTAATCATATGGACTTTTTCCATTAATATATCAAAGTAAATAATTTTACAAAACGGCAAAAGGCAATTTCATTATCACATAGTTGATTTTGTACAATAATACAATATCATTTACAAAACAGTGACGCTATGGGTCATAATGTCTAACAATCTCCCACTTGGCCTATATCCAGTCACTCAAGCATCTAATACCTGAACTATGTATCTGTCGTTCTAACACATCCTGAAGAACAGCCTTCGTCAGCGGATCTGTAATGTTGTCATCCGATGCGACCTTCTCGACTTTTACATCGCCACGATGTATAATCTCCCAAATCAGATGGTAACGCCGAAGAACATGCTTAGATCGTTGATGAGACCTTGGTTCCTTAGCTTGTGCTATAGCCCCGTTATTGTCACAATACAATGGCACGGGCTCAGCTGCTAACGGAACTACTCCTAATCCGATTAGGAATTTTCGGATCCAAACTGCCTCATTTGCTGCTTCCGACGCAGCAATATACTCCGCTTCTGTTGTTGAATCGGCAATAATATCTTGCTTGGAAGATTTCCAGCTCACTGCTCCGTTATTCAAACAAAAAATGTACCCCGATTGCGACTTAAAGTCGTCTTTGTCGGTTTGGAAACTTGCATCGGTGTACCCAGACACCTCAAGTTATCCACCTCCATAAATTAAGAAAGCATACTTAGTTCGTCTAAGATACTTAAGGATATTCTTAACTGCCATCCAGTGACCTTCACCTGGATCGGCCTGAAAGCGACTGCACATGCTCAAAGCATATGACACATCAGGTCGCGTACATATCATTGCATACATGATCGATCCGACTGCCGAGGCGAACGGTATCCGACTCATGTTATCTCTCTCTTCTTTAGTCTTGGGACACATGTCCTTAGACAGAAGGATACCACATGATATTGGCATCAATCCCTTCTTGGATTGATCCATGTTGAATCGCTTCAACACTTTGTCAATATATGTACTCTGGGAGAGTCCAAGCAGCTTTCTAGATCTATCCCGGTAGATCTTTATTCCCAGAATAAAGGATGCTTCTCCCAGATCTTTCATGGAGAATTTTAATGAAAGCTAAGCTTTCACCGACGTTAGCATGGGAATGTCATTGCCTATAATCAATACGTCGTCGACATAAAGGACAATAAAAGTCAGTGCTCTCCCACTAACCTTCTTGTATACACAAGGGTCATCATCGTTTGTACGAAATCATATTCTTTTATGATCTCATCAAAACGCTGATTCCATGACCGTGATGCTTGCTTCAATCCATAAATGGATCGATTTAACTTACAAACCTTGTTTGCAAGTCTAGGTACGATAAAACCGTCAGGTTGTTGCATATAAACATCCTCCAAAAGGTTTCCGTTTAGGAAAGCAGTTTTAAGGTCCATCTGCCATATCTCGTAATCGAAATATGCAGCTATTGCAAGCATTATCCGAATGGATTTAATCATGGCAACGGGTGAGAAAGTTTCGTCATAATCAATACCATATTGTTGACGATACCCCTTTGCTACAAGCCTAACTTTGTACGTTTGAACGTTGCCATCCATGTCGGTCTTCTTCTTGAAGATCCATCTGCATCCAATAGGCATTACGCCTTCTGATGCATCAACCAGTGTCCAAACTTGGTTGGCGTACATGGAATCCATCTCGGACGTCATGGCTTCTTGCCATAAAGCGGAATCAATATTCTGTATTGCTTCCTCATACGTAGTCGGTTCATTATCCTCAATAAGATTAATATCTACATGAGGCGAGATCAGGAATCCATACCTCTCAGGTATCGTCCTGACTCTCTCCGACCTACGCGGTCCTTGTGTATATGAAGATTGTGGTACAGACTCATCATGGATGGTCTGTTTATGTTCCGTCGTTGATTCATTGCCAGGAACAGTATCACTACCATTTTCATCGAGCTCCACTTCCTCCCACTTGCCACTGCATCTAGGAATTCCTTCTCAAGGAAAAATGCATGTAGAGCAACAAATACTCTGTTCTCTTGTGGGTGATAGAAGTAATATCCTTTGGTTTCCTTAGGATATCCCACGAAAAGGCATTTATCTGATTTGGGTTCTAGTTTGGTACCTTCCAACGTTTAACATATGCCCAGCATCCCCAAATCTTCAGGAAAGAGAAACCTGGTTTCCTCCCTGTCCATATCTCATATGGAGTCTGTTCAACAGACTTTGACGAAACCTTATTCAAATAAGTACTGCTGCACTGTTTAATGCGTATCCCCAGAAGGATATAGGTAGCTCAGTGTGACTCATCATGGACCTTACCATGTCTAACAAGGTACGGTTTCTTCGTTCAGACACACCGTTTAATTGCGGTGTTCCAGGAGGAGTCACTGTGAAAGAATACCATTTTCTTTCAAGTAATCTTGAAACTCATAACTTAAGTATCGCCACCACGGTCCGACCGCAATGTCTTAATACTCTTGCCTGTTTGTTTTTCTACTTCGTGTCGAAACTTGACCGGCGTAAACACACACGTATAACGCAAGCGTACGTATCGTTCAAGTAGTATAAAAAGTATCGATCCCACGAGGACTTAATACCTAAGTTATTAATTTTATGAGGTTAATTGATTACTAGTATCTATCAGGTTTTTTAACTGATTTGAAATAGCGACGATTCTAAATTTAAAGACAATAAAATATAATTGTTTGAAAGTAGATTTTAAGAAAATTCAATATTAAAACTATCCAGGGTTGTGATTATTCCAATATTATATAAAGATAAAGTGGTTATTTTATAATTGGGTAATATATTGATTTATTAACCTGAAACACTAATTTATGTAAAAGCCTCTTCCGATGGTCAATTACAAATACCTAGTATAATCCAATTGAATCATATGTCTATGTCAACCAAATTACCTAGATTCATTACGATTAAGTTCCAATTAAGACTACCCCCGCCCGACAGGTATATTCCTATCCTGTAAGGAAATCTATTGAAAGGGTTATCTATCCTTAAGGAAGATCGTGGGCTATTGAATCTAGGTCTTAAACTTAAAATCCCTATGTCTAGTTCATTTTAAGTTTACCTAGTCAATTTAATTAATGGCCAGTTAATTAAAGAGCATTAAGATTAAGACTCAATAAATAAATCTTTATTTTACCCAAATTATAATCTAACCCTTATAAACCCGTGACATTGAATTCATCACAACCCTAGATATTAATTTAGTTATGACACATAGCTAGGGTTGATAAAAACTTGAAAATAAAAGACATAAACTGCTGAAAAGTAATTGCGATAATGAAAATGCTGAAGAGAAAATTACAAATGAAATAAAATGCTAAGGCAAAAAGGAATTAATTTTAATATTACTAATTTAGATATCTCCCAATAAAATAATATATAAACTTATGAAATTATTTAATCAACCGACCATCTGGCGGTATCCTGATTAAGTCCAATTAAGTCCAACCAGCCATATAGGCGGTAATATTTGTCCATAATCCAGCCATAAGGCGGTACCAAAATAAATTTACCAACCGACCAGTCTGGCGGTATCCTTGATTAATCAGTTTCAAACCAACAGAAAATAAATTTACCAACCGACCAATATAGCGGTATTCCTTTATTAATCAGAATTTTAAATAGTAAATATATTATTTTTAAGGGAGATTAATCTAAATAGCAATAGTAAAATAATTACCTTTCACCTTAGCATAGGGAAGTTACCTCCGCATAGTGAATAGTAAAAACTGTAAAATAAAGAGAGTAAATTATTATTACAAACAGTAATTAAAATTATTACAAAAGTAAAAAAAGTAAAAAATAAAAATGAAAATTCTAGAGAGAGAAACTCCCTAATTACATAGAAGGAGTGAGAAAAGGTGTAATGAAAACTGAAAATTCGCGGCCTATTTATAGCAAAAAAAATTCACTGTTTGGTCACTGTTCGCGCGTCGCGACGCCAAAGCCTCAGCGTCGCGACGCTGGATTTTTCACTATTTGGTTGACGTGGCACGATGAGAAGGCGACACGTGGCATGGCGGCTGACTGTTGAAGCGACACGTGGCAAGGCGGCTAAGACTCAATTATTATGCTGACGTCATTGGTGACGTGTCACTGTTCATGACGTCATTGGTGACGTCACTTTGATGATGTGGAAGACCACGTGGCGACACGTGGGGCGGCGGCCGTCTGACGAATGAGAGGTTGACACGTGTCGCGCTGTGATTGGCTGATGATGACATGGCATGTTGACTCAGTTGACTTGCTGATGTGGCTGCTGATGTGGACGATGATGTGGCGACACGTAGGATGACACGTGGGGCGGTGGCCGTCCAAGCAATAGGATTTCGACACGTGGCAAAGCGCATTTTAGCATCTCTGTTGTGATGGTGACACATGTCACGGCGCACGTTAGCAAAGTCAACTTTTCTCAGATTCTGATTTTTGTGGACCCGGCGCATGTTAGCAGATTCGGCGCACGCTGGGCGTCACGACGCGAAAGGTCTGGGCGGCACGACGCGGAAAAGACTAAAATATCCCTGTCGACGCATTTTTGTCCGGTTTTGCCCCAAATTGCCTCCAGTGCTTTCTAAACTTTATTTATCTACAAAATACACAAAAAACACATCAAAACATTCACAAAACTCAAGAAACTATACAAAATATTAGATTAAATGAGTGGGAAATAGTGATATAAATACCACTCATCACACCCCCAAACCTAACTTTGCTAGTCCTCGAGCAAAAAAATGAAATAACATAATAAAATTTAACTAAGCCATTTTCGTAGGGATCACGGTTACATTTAGCATATGCAACAAGCCTTTAAACCCCTAGGTGTCCCTAGTGGACGAGTTGTAGTCTCGTGAGGGTTTACAGCAATGATACCCACAAACATTTTACAAAAGTAAAAAGGTATTAAAACTAATGCACACAAAAGCAAAAAGACAAGCGAAAAGAGAATAAAAAAGTTAGTAGTACTAATCAGGTGAAACTTCTACTACAAGTTACTAGTTGTTTTGTTTCTTTCTAAATTACCGAATAAGTAAATTCTCCGATTATTTTTATCTTTCTTCATATACACAGTCAACATAATTTTAAACAACTCATTTTTGCCCACAACAGTCATAAGTGCAGTTGATAAGAGAGTAATATTTTTGTCCTAAAGTTCTATCAGATTTCACACCTTTTTGTAGTAATGGAATAATTTTCTGATTTTTCTGATTTTTTCTTTGCTTTTCTGAATTTTGACTTTTTATTTATATACAATACCTTCCGTCTATGTAGCGAGCTTTGGGTCGGTGGCTCCCAAACCAGTTGGCTTTAGGGCACCAGGTGTTAAGACACCCCTACGAACTTAATTACTCAGACTTCAGATATGAATATATTTTTGCAGTATCTTCGATCCATGTAGCGAGCTTTGGGCCAATGACTCCCAAACCAGTTGGTTTTAGGGCACTAGGTGTTTAACAACCCCTTACAGACTTAATAACCCGGATCTTAGATACTTTATTTTTGTACAAAAATTTTTTTTTTTTTTTTTTTTTTTTTTTTTTTATTCCATAACTATGTATAGATGCTTCCTCCAATTAAACTATAGCACGGAATATTACAAATTTTTCAATTACAGCTCATGTCTGTATGTACTATGTATGTTGATAATACCTGTCAAATGAGCATATGAAGATTCATTTTAGTCAGTATTATGGAGAATTCACAAATTAAATAATTCAAAAGGAAATAAACAAAAATTAACTTATTTCGAAATAAATGGTTTGAAATACGTCTCAAGAGTGGAAACTCCTTACTCGGCTATTTCTTACCAATTCACCTTTTTAGTCAAAATAAAAACACAAAAAAAGCAAAATATTTTTGTAATTTTTGAAAATTTTTCAATTTTTTTGTATTTTTTCGAAAAATTTTGGACTAAAAATAAAAACACAATACAAACAAGTACTATTAACTATACCTCACCCCCAAACCTAAATGAGGCATTGTCCTCAATGTCTTAAACAGTAGAAGAAGAGTTTAGAAAATAATACCTGGTTAGTTGAAATTCTACAGGAAAATTACAGGTTAAGATCCAGATTAATTCGACGTCTCTTACCACGATCGTCCTCGGACTAATTTATCTTTGAAATGATAGGGTCAACTTTCGTTCATAGGCTATGAGTTGGTCAATTAAATCTGGAGCAGTTCTGGCAGTAAAGAGGAGTTCTTTTAAAGGTTTTGACACGAACCCATTTCTTCGAGCATCATCAAGAAACACACAAAGAAAATCATAAAACCCATCAACGTTGTACAGCCCAATTGGTTTCTGGTGTATGTTTAGGTTTGCCCAAGATAGTACAATAAAAATTTCCTCCAATGTGCCCAAGCCACCTGGCAAAGCAATAAAAGCATCAGAACGGTTAATCATTTCTACCAGTCGTTCAGACATACCTGGCACGATCAGTTCCTCTCCGTTTGTTGGTTCAATAAGATTTGCTTCTGCCAAGGGTTTTGGTACGATTCCCAAAACATGATTGCCTCATTCCTGTACGGCCTTTGATACAATCCCCATTAGTCCGAGATTACCTCCGCCATATATTAAGTGTATATTCCTTGCGGCTAAGACTCGACCCAATTCCTGTGCTGCTTCTATGTATTGTGGTTTAGTACCAACAGTACTACCGCAAAACACACAAATGTTTTCAACTCGTCTTCTTGAAGTGGCTTCCATGTTTTACTCTGGATATCTTCAAATGTGCAATGATGAGTTGAATTTATAATACCTGAAAAAGGGTGAGTAAAAATAGCACAAGTATCTTCCAAAGGACGATTAGTAGCAAAATAGTAAAATAGATTGTGATAGTCAACAAGATCTGGATCCTGTCGGAGAAAATAAAAGAAAACAACAAAACAAATCACAATTATTAGGAAAAGACAAACAGAATAATATAATATTTACAAATAACGGGCTTGATTGACGTCTATGCGTCAGGGACAAGCTTCCCATCCAATTTTCTTATAAATTGGCAAACAGGGTCTTTTTGAGTCAGATTCCCGAGACTTAACTGTTGTCTTTTTTTTTGAAATTGTGTATGTAATCTGCGAAAGGCTATATGAACATGTCCACTAGGATGCGTCTCAAGAGTCGAAGATATATCATCTAAAGACTCCTTACTCAAGCCATCCCTAATGAATTCAATTTTGTCTTCGCGATTAATAGACACCATTCCTAAAGAACGACAACGAGTGTTGCAATTCCATCGTGCACATTTGTAACAAACACCCATTTGTTTAGCTCTACGTTTCTTTGCATAGGTGCTTCTTCCAAAACCAGGCAGATGTGAAATAAAAGATTCAGAAGACTCACCTGCCAATCGAATTCGTGCTTCAATTACCCAATGAATATCATTGGGCACACCATGGATCGTCAGTAGTCTCATTCGTTCCAAGCGAGCTTTGTAAACTTTCAATAGAGATTTTTGTGGGAGAGAAGGAAATTGCTTGTGAAGATTTGCGAGAGCTTCTTCCATCTTGAAATGACTTAATCTGCAAAAATTAAACACACAAAATTAAATCACACCAAATCACAATATATACAAAAATTGCATGGGTTGCCTCCCTGCGAGCGCTAAGTTTTAAGTCGTCAGCTAGACGTTACTTCTCGAACGTTTATGCTGGATCTGAAAGTGTAACACTTTCTTTTTGTCGCCCAAATGATTCTCCCCAGTAGTGCTTGACACGCCTGTTCTTAACTTTGAAAGTTTTGTTGGAGTCAGGATCATGTATCTCAACGGCTCTATCTGGAAAAACTTTGGTGATCACAAATGGACCTGACCACCGTGATTTTGGCTTCCAAGGGAAGAATTTCCCCCTTGATTTGTTTAACAGTACCTTCTGCCCTGGTTCCAGTTGTATGCGCACTAATTTCTCATCATGTCTTTTCTTTGCCTTTTCTTTGTATAATTTGGCATTCTCAAAAGGCTGTTTGTGAAATTCCTCCCATTCGTTGAGTTGGTGGAACTGTTTCTCTTCTGTTACTTGTAGGACAAGACTTGGCTCTTTCAGTACAAAAGACGCTTTATCTTTAGGCTCCACAAGCAATTGACATGTTTTAAGTTTGTCAGTAGAACTTTGCATTGCATTGGAGTTCCGAATGGTATTGTGTATCACATCAAGTCTGAAACATTCCTCCTTCTTTTCATCGTCTGGTAAATTCATGGCCTTGAAAACATTGAATGTTACTTCTTGGTCCTGTACCCTCATGGTTAGTTCTCCTTTCTGTACATCAATAATGGTTCGACCTGTAGCCAAGGAATGGTCTTCCGAGGATGATTGGCACGTCTGCGTCTTCCTCCATATCAAGGACAATAAAATCTGCTGGGAAAATGAATTTGTCAACTTTGACCAGCACATTCTCAACTATGCCTCTTGGAAATACGAGCGTTCGATCAGCAAGTTGCAGTGAGACTGAGTGTAGGTAGGCATTGTTTCTCCAATTTGTAGTTTCCTGAAAATAGAAAAAGGCATCAAATTAATACTTGCACCTAAATCACATAAAGCCTTACCAAAGTTATGTTCTCCTATGATGCAAGGAATGGTGTGAAACTGCCAGGATCTTTCAACTTCGGGGGAAGTTTCCTCTGAATGATGGCGCTGCATTCTTCTGTCAATGCTACTGTCTCGTAGTCTCCCAATCTCCGTTTTCGTGAAAGGATGTCTTTCATGAATTTGACATAACTGGGCATTTGTTCCAAGGCTTCAGCAAATGGTATGTTAATGTGCAGCTTTTTGAAAATCTCCAAGAAACGAGCAAACTGTTTGTCCAGTTTGTTTTTCTGAAGACGCTGAGGAAATGGTGGTGGTGGAGTGATCTGTTCTTTTTCTTTCTTTGCTTCTTTCTTTTTCCTTGCTTTTTTCTTCCATCTGTGGAACTGCATCTTTTGGAACTTCCTCAGCAGCTGTTTTGACTCCAATATCTTTGTTGATCTCAGTACCACTCTTTAACATGATAGCATGACATTGCTCCTTTTCCATGTTCCTTGGATTTGGTTCTGTATTACTGGGAAGATTACCTGGTGGTCTGTAACTCTGAGCATTGGCCAGTTGTCCGATTTGATTCTCCAGTGCTTTGATGGAAGCTGATTGGCTCTGAAAGATAGCATCGTACTTTTTTAACTGAGCCAGCACTTCTGCTATTCCTGGTTCATTTACCTGCGTTTGGCCTTTGTTCTGTTGCTGAAATCCAGGTGGTGGATAGTTCTGTTGTTGACCTGAATTGTTACTCCATGAAAAATTAGGATGATTCCTCCACCCTGGGTTGTAGGTGTTGGAATATGGATTGTTCCCCTGCCTGTTGAAATTGTTGACATAATTCACCGTTTCTTCATGTTGATTTGAATCTGGTGCTCCTCCATATGGTGAACTTGTGGATCCAGTGGTAAGAGTCTCCATGAATTTGCATATTTGATCTAGCTTGGTGTTGACTGCTGTATTAGCTCCAACCTCATATATTCCTGCAATTCTTTGAATCAAACTTCTTTCAGTTGGCCACAAAGAGTTGTTGTTGGCCATTTCTTCGATTAATTCCCAGGCTTGATCTTCACCTTTTGCCATTAAAGCTCCTCCAGCAGCAGCATCAATTGTGGTTCTCATTATTCCAGAAAGCCCATTATAGAATGTTTGGACTTGAAGCCATTTTGGAATTTCATGGTGTGGACATTTCCGGAGTAAGTCTTTGTACCTTTCCCAAGCTTCGTACAGAGATTCTGAATCTTGCTGCACAAAGGATGTGATGTCATTCCTCAGTTTTCCGGTTCTGGCTGGTGGAAAATACTTTGCAAGAAATTTGGTGGCTAAGATGTTCCATGTTGTGATAGAACCTGCTGGTAATGAATGTAGCCAGGCTTTAGCTCTGTCCTTCAAAGAGTATGGGAAAACACGTAGTCTCATTGCCTCTTCAGCTTCTCGGTTGTAATTGAAAGTACCGCAAACTTCCAGGAAGTTGCTGATGTGGGAATTAGGATCTTCAGTTGCATTTCCTCCAAACTGAACTGATTGTTGTATCATCTGAATGCAAGTTTTGATGTCACCCGCATTTGCTGGTAATGGAGGGAGTACAATGCATGAAATGAGTCTGTCAACCACCGGAATGGTTCTGTCTCGAATGGGAATTGGTGGTGCAACCTCCAAAGGTTCAGGTTCCATGTTGACTAAAGCTTCTTGAGCTTCTCGCCTTTCCCTTCTCAACTGTCTGATAGTTCTTTCAATTTCTGGGTCAAGCGGTCGTAGTTCAAAGCTTCTGGTTCGTCTCATGAAGTTTCTGAGAACCTGAAACACAAGAAAACAATAACAATAAGTAAAAAGAAATTAGATACAAGTAAAAGTATCTAACCCCTAAATTAATAATAAAAGATAATAAGTCCCCGGCAACGGCGCCAAAAACTTGACCGGCGTAAACACACACGTATAACGCAAGCGTACGTATCGTTCAAGTAGTATAAAAAGTATCGATCCCACGAGGACTTAATACCTAAGTTATTAATTTTATGAGGTTAATTGATTACTAGTATCTATCAGGTTTTTTAACTGATTTGAAATAGCGACGATTCTAAATTTAAAGACAATAAAATATAATTGTTTGAAAGTAGATTTTAAGAAAATTCAATATTAAAACTATCCAGGGTTGTGATTTATTCCAATATTATATAAAGATAAAGTGGTTATTTTATAATTGGGTAATATATTGATTTATTAACCTGAAACACTAATTTATGTAAAAGCCTCTTCCGATGGTCAATTACAAATACCTAGTATAATCCAATTGAATCATATGTCTATGTCAACCAAATTACCTAGATTCATTACGATTAAGTTCCAATTAAGACTACCCCCGCCCGACAGGTATATTCCTATCCTGTAAGGAAATCTATTGAAAGGGTTATCTATCCTTAAGGAAGATCGTGGGCTATTGAATCTAAGGTCTTAAACTTAAAATCCCTATGTCTAGTTCATTTTAAGTTTACCTAGTCAATTTAATTAATGGCCAGTTAATTAAAGAGCATTAAGATTAAGACTCAATAAATAAATCTTTATTTTACCCAAATTATAATCTAACCCTTATAAACCCGTGACATTGAATTTCATCACAACCCTAGATATTAATTTAGTTATGACACATAGCTAGGGTTGATAAAAACTTGAAAATAAAAGACATAAACTGCTGAAAAGTAATTGCGATAATGAAAATGCTGAAGAGAAAATTACAAATGAAATAAAATGCTAAGGCAAAAAGGAATTAATTTTAATATTACTAATTTAGATATCTCCCAATAAAATAATATATAAACTTATGAATTATTTAATCAACCGACCCATCTGGCGGTATCCTGATTAAGTCCAATTAAGTCCAACCAGCCATATAGGCGGTAATATTTGTCCATAATCCAGCCATAAAGGCGGTACCAAAATAAATTTACCAACCGACCAGTCTGGCGGTATCCTTGATTAATCAGTTTCAAACCAACAGAAAATAAATTTACCAACCGACCAATATAGCGGTATTCCTTTATTAATCAGAATTTTAAATAGTAAATATATTATTTTTAAGGGAGATTAATCTAAATAGCAATAGTAAAATAATTACCTTTCACCTTAGCATAGGGAAGTTACCTCCGCATAGTGAATAGTAAAAACTGTAAAATAAAGAGAGTAAATTATTATTACAAACAGTAATTAAAATTATTACAAAAGTAAAAAAGTAAAAAATAAAAATGAAAATTCTAGAGAGAGAAACTCCCTAATTACATAGAAGGAGTGAGAAAGGGTGTAATGATGTAATGAAAACTGAAAATTCGCGGCCTATTTATAGCAAAAAAAATTCACTGTTTGGTCACTGTTCGCGCGTCGCGACGCCAAAGCCTCAGCGTCGCGACGCTGGATTTTTCACTATTTGGTTGACGTGGCACGATGAGAAGGCGACACGTGACATGGCGGCTGACTGTTGAAGCGACACGTGGCAAGGCGGCTAAGACTCAATTATTATGCTGACGTCATTGGTGACGTGTCACTGTTCATGACGTCATTGGTGACGTCACTTGATGATGTGGAAGACCACGTGGCGACACGTGGGGCGGCGGCCGTCTGACGAATGAGAGGTTGACACGTGTCGCGCTGTGATTGGCTGATGATGACATGGCATGTTGACTCAGTTGACTTGCTGATGTGGCTGCTGATGTGGACGATGATGTGGCGACACGTAGGATGACACGTGGGGCGGTGGCCGTCCAAGCAATAGGATTTCGACACGTGGCAAGGCGCATTTTAGCATCTCTGTTGTGATGGTGACACATGTCACGGCGCACGTTAGCAAAGTCAACTTTTCTCAGATTCTGATTTTTGTGGACCCGGCGCATGTTAGCAGATTCGGCGCACGCTGGGCGTCGCGACGCGAAAGGTCTGGGCGGCGCGACGCGGAAAAGACTAAAATATCCCTGTCGACGCATTTTTGTCCGGTTTTGCCCCAAATTGCCTCCAGTGCTTTCCAAACTTTATTTATCTACAAAATAACACAAAACACATCAAAACATTCACAAAACTCAAGAAACTATACAAAATATTAGATTAAATGAGTGGGAAATAGTGATATAAATACCACTCATCAAAACTCTTTGAATTTCTCAAAAGTTTCCGACTTGTGTCTCATTAGATACACATAACCATAACGAGATGCATCATCCGTAAAGGTTACGAAGTAATGATATCCACCTCTAGCCTGACTAGACATGGGCTCACATACGTCGCTATGAACGAGGGCTAACAGTTCTGTGGCACGTTCACCTTTACCACTAAAAGGTGATTTAGGCATTTTGCCTAAAAGACAAGATTCACAGACATCATATGAATTAAGATCAAATCTGTCCAAGTACCCACTCTTCGAAAGTGTGGATATGCGAGTCTTGTTAATGTGTCCTAGACGACAATGCCACATGTAAGCTTCATCTTTTAGATTACTCTTTTTGAGCCTTTTGTTTGTTATTTTATGTTTAGGAGATTCATTTATATTTAAAATATAAAGGCCATTATTTGCAACAGCAGTGCAAATTTCTGCATCATTTTTATATAAATAACACCCAGTGTTTCTAAATACAAAAGTGTACCCATGCTGGGTTAACAAAGATACAGATATGATATTCCTAGTCAAACTAGGTATATAATAACAGTTCAAAAGTTTAAGCACATGCCCCGAGGGCAATTCCAAAACAAAAGTCCCTACAGCCAAAACAGCAACTGGAGTTCCGTTTCCGACTCGTAGATCAATCTCCCCTGAAGCCAGCATCCTGCTATTCTGCAGATCCTGCAAATCAGTACATATATGAGCAGCACAGCCAGAATCAAAAATCCAATTTTTAAAACTAGAAGTAGTCATATTTATCTGAATAACAAACATACCAGAGGCTAGTGCCTTGCCTGCCTTGATATCCTCCCTGTGTCCCTTGCCCATTCGGCAGTCACGTTTCCACTGACCCTTCTTGCCGCAGTTGAGGCAGAAATCTTGAGACTTGTCCCTTGGCTTCCCAGAAGCTTTTGTCAACTTGCCTTTACCCTTTTTCTTATGTTTCTTCTTCTTCACCCCTCCAGTAGCTTTGGGCCCAGCCCTTGGCCTCTGAGAGGTTGATGCATAGTGCGCCTCGCGCTTGCCCCCTTTTTGGAGTTCCTTTTCAGACTCCTTCAAGATGGATAACAGCTCTCCAAGAGAGTCATCCGTGTCCATCAACTTATAGTTGATTATGATTTGTTTCCAAGTATCAGGAAGTGACTGTAAGATCAAATCTACGGTCAGCTCAGCCTCCAAGACTATTCCCATATTAGCTAACTCATCAATATCGGCGATCATTTGAGCCCCGTGGGCCTCAACTGATGCGCCTTCAGTCATTCGGGCGCGGAAGAGTTTCTTCACCAACTCATACCTCTCCATCCGCTTGTTGGTGCGGTGGAGATCTCTCAGTCTAGCCATCATATTATAAGGATCCAAGTCCCTATTCTGGCGACGAAAGTGCTGAGTCATCGAAGCTAACATAATAGCCTGAGCTGTGTCACAATCATCGCTGTGAGTTTTCCATAACTCCAGCTCAAGTGCGTCAGTGGGCTTAGGCGGGAGAGGTATCTGTATAGTGTATAGCATCCTCTCAGCCCCAAGGACTATCCTTAGGTTCATTTCCCAATCAGCGAAGTTTGTGCCCTTAAAGACATTGTCACCCATGATGATGTCTCGCACATTTCCTTTGCTTGCCATCTCAACTACGATAGTCTAACTATCTAGTCAACGATAAAATGGGTATAGTCAAACTGTTACAAAAAAATAACAATGTATTAGTCCAACTAATTTTAATAAATAGACGAAATAATTTTGAAAGGCGCGTAAGGCTAAGTATCTGAACGAAATTGCAAATTCAATACTAGCCTCCCACTATTTTCATCAAGTCTCTAACCCTCTGTTGAGAACTCGGGAAATCCTATTTCCTAGTGGGCTAGGATCCCGTTAAATAACACACAATCTTGACTTTGGCCAACAAATTGTATGCTATTTAACTAGGTAGATCTCAAAGATCAATTGGATCCCATCCAATTCCTAGATCCGGTTAGGTGGACATCCAAATCCAAAACATATGTACTTTACTTATGCCAATGTATCTAATACATTTTCCTAACCATATCCTCCGAATCATCTAGGCCTTGGCTTTGGCACAACAAACCTAATGATTTCAGTTAAGCGGGACCCATTGACAAAGAAAGTTTCGTAATCAATGTCGTTGGACAAGAAGTGATCTTGACTTTGGCCAACAAATCACAACTTGGACAAGACACGACAGTGTGAACAAAACTCTCATGATTCAAGTACATCCTCAATTGAAAAAGGTCTTGACTTTGGCCAACAAACCAATGCCAATTTTGGATCTTGAACACGAATCATTCAATGGAAGGATAATCGATTAATATAAATTGAGGGATTTTTGAGTAATTGGCAACCAATTTATTATCTTTATTAGGTCTCATCATCATACACCCTTAAGCATGCTTCTAAAACATCATAAAGTGCGCAAAGTAAATTAATAGTGATATACGGATGGATATATAAAACAACTTGTTCCTAGAACAAATCACTCCCTTTCCTCTCCCCGCTAGCAATATTCTACTTCTACCCAATTACATAATACAATAAGAGAAACCTCATTTACATTGAGGGGAATTAGGTGAGAAGAGAATACAAAGAGATAAAAGAGATAAGGCTGGACACGCAGGTCCAATTTATAAATTCTAAATTTACAATAATTTCTAAAATTACCCTTTCCCTTCTAATATCCATCCGATATACACTATTCATTCATCACATACATATATATTCAATCAAGACATGCTATACAACCAATCAAATCCAATTATTAGTCTTGTTTAAGTGATCATCCAATGTTCAAACAATGGTTTGATATTGCGCGAGTCCAACTCGTTTGAGAATAAGTACATAAGGTACGAATTCACGAATTATATCGAACTACTCGTTAAATCCAATTTAAGTCGTATTCAATACTAATTCAATTTATTTAATTCCAAATTAAATGTTTACACTTTTAATGTGCTTTTAAAGACTTAGATTCTAAATCTAATTCTAATTGGGTCTCCAAGCCCAACCAACATCCAATGTTTGTTTAATTAAAGTCCGATGGGCTTTCAATTGATTTATCAAGGCTTGGGCTTTGGTCAATGTGGGTCAAACCCAAACCAAGCCCAAATAAGGAATCACCCTTAAATGCCATAAAATCAATTTCAAGCCCACAAGGCCAATTAAACATTAAAGCGCATCTAATTAAATTTTAATATTCCAAATTTTAAAATTCAATTAATTAAAGTGTAAATCCATGATTAATTCATTAAACCAAAATATTTCAAAAACACCAATTTAATTTATTAATCATCACTTGTTCAAAACACATGTCCAACATTTATTTGAACAAAAATCAAGTCCTTTAACATGTCATGTTGTATTCGGCCAAGAGGGATTTTTGCGGTTCGATTTGTTTTTCAATCCAATTGAATCACTAATCTATTACCCGTTATTTTTAAGTCATCAAATGAACTTGTACACAAAAATTCCAATTCAGTGCAAGGATCTCTATTTTTCGGTCATAGCAACAATTTGGGGAAAAATCATCCAATGTATTTTTCTCAAAATTGATCATGTAATAAATCATATTCATACATATAAACATACTTAAGTCATCTAATGAACTTGTGCATGAAAAATTTCAATCCAGTGGAAGGACCTCCACATTCGGTCATAGCATCAATTTTGGGGGAAAATCATCCATGTATTTTTCTCAAAATTGATCATGTATTACATCATATATCATACATATAATCATACTTAAGTCATTAATGAACTTGTGCATGAAAAAATTCAAACCAGTGGAAGCACCTCCACATTCGGCCAAAGCAACCATTTTGGGGAAAAATCATCCAATGTATTTTTCTCAAAATTGATCATGTATTATATCATATTACATACATATAAGCATACTTTAGCATCAAATTTCACAAGAACATGCTTCAATCAATTTTCCCCAAATTAACCCTAATGTATTTCATGCTTAAACATGGCTTCATGATACCATTGTTGGTTTCTATAATTAGTCCCAAAGAAAGTATAAGCCAAAGAAATACACATTTTATACATGCAAAGCTTGAAGCATGGCGGAATCATACTTACAAAGCTTGTGATGAAAATGATGAAGGAATCTTTGAGTCTTCAAGGTGGAAGTTTGTTCGGCCAAGAGCAAGAGTGAGAGAAGCTTTAAATCTTCTAGTATTCCAAGCTCCAAGGTTGTTTCCCTATCACCTCTTTTGATTCCTCATTTTGCTAGCAAAAATGGAGAAGGAAAAACGAAAAACAATTTTTCTGCCCTTGTGGAAGCTCACGGCGTGAGCAAGAAGAAGGAGAGGGAGAGTGCCTTTCAATTTTCTTTTTCTCTTTTATTTGTTTCAAAAACCGTGAGAAAGAAAAAAGAAAAAGCATGATGAGATTACATTTTCCAAATGAATTTTTGATAAAAAAACCCTTCAAAAACCTGAAAGGTTTTCCCTCCAAAAATTCATTAAATGGCCTCACCTACTTACATTGAGAAAAGAGACAATGTATCATCCCATAAAGGTGACTAGATACTGTTAAGTTTTTCTAAGGTCCCAAGATCAAATCAAGACATGAAAACATGCGTGAATACATCAACGGAGGTAGCGGAATACTCACATTGATCGGTTGAGTCGATTTGGAGACGAATCGAAGCAAAAAACGCACTGCCTTTGAGCGCCCACTGCAGCAGCCCATGCTCACTGTCTTGGCAGTTTCGGGTCTCAAAACGAAGCTCCAAACTCCGTCGGATGAGTCCCGGCTCATGGGTGAACCTCCCTACCACCTTCGCAAGACTCGTAGTGTGCTAGCACTTGTGGTTTTCACCATGAAAACCCAACTCTTGGCTTCCCTTAGCTCACGTTTTTCTTGATGAAAAACTAGTGAGTTTTGCCCCATTTTGGGCGTGTGAGAGTGGAGAGAATTCAATGATTTTTGTTACAAAAAATCAATTTATATTTATGCCATAATATTTATTAAATTAATAATAAACTTATGACACAAATCATGCAATGGCTTAGAGTGTCAAACACTCAATTTCCACGCAATACCATTGAGTGCATTGTACACTATCTCCATGCAATGCATTAGAATTAAATAATGCATAATATGACATGTGTCATGTGGGCCCCACACGTTTCCAAATGAAAGTGGGCCCACGTGCACTCACGCGTTCGGGTTCGATATTTCCGAAATACCGAACTTACGTCGCGACGTTAATTAAATCGAATTTAAATAATAATTGCGCCTAGCGAAATTATTATTTACGTCGCTAACGAATTAATTCTAAATTAACTCGTTTGCCCGAATTTAAAATCTAATTTTAATTCCGCGTCGAATTCTAATTTCGTTTAATACATCGAATATATTAATTTACCGATTAATTCCAAATTAATCGTTATCTCTCTCTAGACGATATTTTATCCTAGATAAAATATCTCCATAATTAATCCTAGATTAATTTTCTCTCTCATCTATATAATCCCAGATTATTCAAGAGTGCGAGTTGTGCGTCATCGGTGGATTATCGGGAAGCGACCCATGAGATCTCCGGATAAGTTGGCAGTAAATACGGTCGTCGGAGTGCCCGAATCACGTACGTACCAAGTACTACGTTCTACCGATTTACGAGACAAGGTCGACTCCTAGCAAAGAACCAAGTCTACCCAATTCTCCGGACATATCCTTATAAGAATATTAAGATCTGTATCAAGCGTAGTATACGATTATATTGTGCATATCAGTCCAGTATCGGATAATCACGTGCTAGGGCTGTGGCTGGATAAGTGTCTGCCCCGTCCGAAACACATATCAGATGTCTGGTAACTAGTCTCTATAATCGGATATTCATGACCTGGTCATAATATCACGATTGGATGCGCATCACTTAAGAGCACTAATACCGTATCCTGCGTGACATCATCTCCACTATGACTGGAGTGATACTTCCGTCTCGACATCACATCCAATACACTACGATTCCTGATAAACCCAGAAGAGGTGAACACAGAACCAGTTAAGATACCCCCCAACCACCAAAACCAAAGTTTACCGATTGTCGTAAGTATTAGCGATGCAAGTCTCAGGTTAAGACTATACACACCTACCTTGATTTCGGCCTCCCATAGACACCTAGTCATAATACCAATGGGATTCCGAAGGGTCTATCCAGAGCGAAGCTGTTTCCCGTACCATCGGTGAACACACGACCTCCTATCGCACTTGCACAAGTATCCAATACTTATATATATGAGACTATGCCGTTGTGCCCTCACAATGCGCACAAGTGCAATACTAGCCTATTCCGCATTATCGATGTCCAGTCTCGATAATACTACGGCTAGGGATATTTAATGATTATCCTTCATGGACTGATACTGTCTCATATCATCTCAATCCAGGAACTAATCAGAGGGACCTCTCTTCATTTATATATCTATGGTGATCTAATCACAAATGACGAGAGTGCAATTTCCTTGTTGCATAGTTAATTTGCTACAGCAACACAATGATCTGTGCAAATAGTGACGCTATGGGTCATATTATCCAACAATCTCCCACTTGGCACATAGCCAGTCACCGAGTGTCCTACACCCGAACTATGTAAGTTTCGCTCAAATTGCTGAGGAAAGGTTTTCGTCAGCGGATTTGTTTGATTATCGTTTGACGCGATTTATACGATCATCACATCGCCACGATGTATGATCCGAACGAATCAGATGATATAGAAGTATATATCTGGATCGTCGATGAGACCTTTAATTCCTTAGCTTGTGCTGACGCCTAGCTCAGCTGCTAACAGAACTATATCTAATCTAATTAGATTACTTTCGACCCAAAAGACTTCTATTGCTGCCTCAGCTGCAGCAATAATCCACATTTGTTGTTTATTCGGCAACAGTTATCTTGCTTGGAAGATTTCCAGCTCACTGTCCCGTTATTCAAACTTTATAGTACCGCAGTATTTAATCGTTTGGAAACTTGCTGCAGTGATCCCAGTCACTTCAAGTTCTCATTCTCCATAGTAAAAGATAGCATCTTTAGTTCTCAGAGATACTACAGATGTTCTTAACTTCAATCCAGTGACTATCACTTGGATTGACCCGATTGTGACTCCATATGCTCGAAGCGTATGAGACACCAATACAAGTACATTTTAAATGTACAATTTCCCAGAGAGTGTTAACAACTCCAAATCTATCCCAGTAGATCTTTATTCCTTGAATAAAGGTTGTTACTCCCCAGAATTCTACGGATAATTTCTATGAAAGAATATTTATGAAAGCCAAGCTTTCACCAATAGCTATATGGGAATTTCACTGTTAGTGCGCTCTCCCACTAACCTTCTTATATACACAAGAATTATTTCGCTTTGAGTCAAATCATAAACCATTATGATTATTTCAAAACGTCAGTTCCAAGAACCTTATGCTTGCTTCAATCAAACATGGATCGAATAACCCGCAAACCTTGTTTGTCGGTTATACAAAATCATCAGAATGTTATAAACATCTCCAAGGTTTCCTTTTCAGGAAAGCGATTTTGATTTGTAACTGACATATTTCATAAATGAAATATACAGTTATCAACAAGCATCTTCAAAATGGATTTACCATGGCAACAGGTAAAAGGTTGAACCGTTATTAACACAATGTTGATAACGATACCTTTTTCGTCAAAAGCCTAGCTTTGTACGTTGGTATGTTGCCATAACAGGGAGCCGATCCCTCGTATCACTTCCTCAAAAAAACGTAGTCGTGTGGATTACCTTCACAAGATTGACATCTTTATGAGGTTAGATCAGAAAACCCATACCCTAGGTTGTTTTCTGACTCTATCCGATCTACGAAGTTCTTGTGTATTTGAAGATTAATGGTATAGATTCATCATTGATGAACTGTTTGTGTTCCATTAAGGACTTCGTGCCTAGAACAATACTACTCCGATTTTCATCGAGTATCACTATCCTCCCACTGACCACTGCATATCGGTATTCCTCTCAGGAAAACCGCATGGTGAGCAACAATCATATTGTTCTCATGTGAGATTTATAAGTATTATACTTAAGGTTTCCCTTAGGATAACCTATATTGGCACTTATCCAATTTGGGTCCTTAGTTTGGTATCATCCAAACGCTATGCCTGGCATACCCAAATTATCAGGAATGAGAAACCTCGTTTCTTCCCTGTTCATATCCTATATGATATCTGTCAAACAGATTTATATGGAACCTTATTCTAAATAAGTTTTGCACTGTTAATACATATCCTATAGAAGGAAATAGTAGCTCAGAGCGACTCATGATAAACCTTATCATGTCCAACAAAATTCGGTTTTAGTTCAGACATACCGTCTAACTAACGTGTCTGGAGGAGTCCTCATATGAAAGAATACCGTACTCTTTCATGTACATATGAAACTTACTGCTTAAGTATTTCCATTACGGTCTTACCGTGGCGGAATAATACCATAGCCGATCTGTTTGTTTACTTCGTGTCGAAACTCAAAAGTTTCCGATCTGTGTTCTTCAAAAGAAACACATAACCACAAACGTGATGCTACATCCGTAAAGGTCACGAAATATTCATGTTCACATCTAGCCTAGCTAGATATGGGCCCACTTACTTCACCATGAATAGGGCTAACAGATCGGTGGCCCTTTTACTATTACCAAGTAAATAGTATTTTAGGTATTTTACCTAATAAACTAGATTCGTAGACCTTATTTGAATAGTCAAATCAGTCCTAGTACCCACTCTTAAAAAGTGTGGATATACGAGTCTTCTTTAATTGTGTCCTAGACAACAATGCCACAAATAAGTCTCTATTGATCAAATCAATTTGAGCTATTTATTTGTCATTTTATATGTTTGAGATTTTTCTTTATATTCAAAATATAAATTCTGTTATTTACATCTAATGTATTTTATCTCAGTATCATCTTTATATAATAAAACACTTAGTGTTCTATAATATAAAGGTTTTATCCGCAATGGATTAAACACTGATATAGAGATAATGTCTCTAGTTAAACTAGTTACATTATAACATTTCCTAATTTAAGTACATACCCAAAGGGTAGTTCCTAAATTTAGGTATCTACGGTCGAAACAGCGACTTTCGTCCCGTTTCCAATTCGCAGAGAAATCTCGGCTTGAAGCCAGTATCCAGCTCACAGCGGATTCTGAACGTCAATACATATATGTATTATGTACCACACTAAGTATTTAAAATCCAATTTCAATACTAGTAGTAAACATAACTTTGACAAATATTTTTAAAGTTAGAGCCTCGCCCTATCTTTAATTCCTTCGTGTCTTCCATATCCAAATGGTAGTCACTTTGGGATATGTCAATTACCTTTTCAATATTTCACAAACCTTTGGCCAAGCCTTGGGTTTTAGAATATCGAAATGATGTGCACCTTGTACTACATGCCCAATTGCAAACTTTGACTTTTCTCCACTAGAATAGTCAATTAATTCTCCAATAATTATTAATTGCAATTTTAATACTTTTAAATCTAAAGATAGATTTATTGTAAGTATATTAATTAAGCACTAAAGTCATCATCACATAAATCTTCCAAAGACTTTATGCTCTACTATTTGCTTAATTATGGGCTTAGTAATAATAAGTTTTTATCAATAAATAAATTAACCTATTATTAATTCCCAATTGAAAATTAAATCATTTAAAACATTGAATCCAAGGATTATATATTTTAAATATTCAACCTTTTCAATTCTTTACTTGATTTTAATAGTCCAACTATTTAATCAAATTATAAGGTACTATTTATTATAATGATTACAATAATCCAATTATTTAATCAACTATAATTTTAATATTGATTACTATAATCTCATTATAAAATCAACTATCATTTAATTCAATTATATTGATTACTATAATCCCATTACAAAATCAACTATATATTGAATGAGTTTGTATATAGTCCAACTATATATATTTTTAAAACAACATAAAATATTAGTCCGACTAATACTTTTGATTAATATGACGAGTAAAATAAAATGAGCGTGTTTAGCGAGTATTCGAACGAATGTTGCAAATTCAATACTTGCCTCCCACTATTTTTCGTCGAGCCTCTAACCCTCTGTGGAGTACTCCGGGAAACCGCGTTTCCTAGTGGGCTAGGATCCGTTAAATAACACACAACCTGACTTTGGCCAATAAAAGCTGTATGCTATTTAACTTAGGTAGATCTCTATGATCAATTGGATCTCATCCAATTCCTAGATCCGGTTAGGTGGACATCCAAGTCCGAAACATATGTATAATGTCAATGTATCCATTACATTTTCCTAACCCTATCCTCCGAATCATCTAGGCCTTGGCTTTGGCCCAAAACAAACCTAATGATTCCAGTTAAGCGGACCCATTGACGAGGAAAGTTTCGTAATCAATGTCATTGGACAAAAAGTGATCTTGACTTTGGCCAATAAAAATCACGATTTGGACAAGACACCGATATGCAACAAAACTCTCATGATTCAAGTACATCCTTGATTGACAAAGGTTTGACTTTGGCCAATAAAAACCAATGCCAACTTCGGATCTTGAACAAGAATCATTCAATGGAAGGATATTTGCTTAATATAAATTGAGGGATTTTCGCGTACAAATTGGCTACCAATTTAATTATCTTTGTTAGGTCTCATCATCATACACCCTTAAACATGCATTCTAAATACATAATAAAGCGAGTATGAAATAAAATAATAATGATATGCGGATGGATACTTTACACATTGATCCTAGATCAAATCTCTCCCTTTCTCACTCAAGCTAGCACTTGTACTACTTCTACCCGTTACACTACACTTCTAAAGAAACCTCATATACATAGAGGGGAATAGGTGAGAAGAGAATACAAAGAGAAAGAAGGTGATAAGGCTGGACACGCAGGTCCAATTTAATAAATCGAATTTATTACAACAATTTCTAAAATTGCCCACCCATCTAATATCCATCCGATATACATTATTCATTCAACACAACCACGTATTCACACACATAAGCATGCTATCAATCAATCTAATCAAATTAATTAATCTGATAATTAAGTGATCATCCAATGTTCAAACAACGATTTGATTTTGTTCGAGTCAAACTCGTTTTTGCGAATAAGTACTTAAAGTACGAATTCATGAATTAAATTAAAATTAACATGTATTTAATACTAATTCACTATTCAATTCTAATTAAATATTACACTTTTATTTAATAAACCTTTTACGATTTAAATTCCAAATTCAATCGCGTCGGGACTCAAATTCCGATTAACGTCCAACGTCAATTTATTTAAGTCTAATGGGCTTCAATTAATTTCTTTAGGCATGGGCTTCGGCAACCAAAGCCCAATAGTGGAATCACCCAAAATGCCTTAGAAATCAATTTCGGCCCATTAGGCCCAATTAAACATTAAAGGTTCATTAGTCGCATTTGGGCTTTATGGTTAAGGTTTTGGGCCCAATTGGATCCAATCCATTTGGCCTAAACCAAACTTGATAAATCAAGCCCAATAGGCCCAATTACAACTTTAAATTCTAATTTCCAAAATTAGGCCCAATTAATTAAATCCAAAAATCCAATTTTCACAATTTAATTACCAAAAGTGCATCATATGATTAATCAACTAAATCAACATTTCAAAACACTAAATTAGTCCAATTAATCATACTTAATTCATTATTACATGTCAAACACACATAATGAAAAATCAAACCCATTTACATGCTTAAAGGCCTCGGCCAAGGGAGTGATTTCATGTCCAATTCGGTTTCAATCCAATT
The DNA here is from genome assembly GCA_019454045.1 of Zanthoxylum bungeanum. Classification (NCBI taxonomy): domain Eukaryota; kingdom Viridiplantae; phylum Streptophyta; class Magnoliopsida; order Sapindales; family Rutaceae; genus Zanthoxylum; species Zanthoxylum bungeanum. Next base: position 31,252 of record SKCR01028246.1, read on the forward strand.
AATCCGCAATCGACATTAAATACATATCCCGAATGATTTCCAATACATCCAATTATCAAAATCAAAAATTCCAAGACAACATTATGGCATATCCAATTCGGCCAACATAAATTTTTGGGGTTTTTGTCCAATTCGAAATCCAATCCAATTCGATTCAAATTAACATCAACCTAAATGATTCTAACTCATCAAACGAATCAAAATCACAAAATTCCAAGAATCCAAAATTCATCAAACATTCGGCCAAGGACAAATATTTGGGGAAAATAATTCCAAATCATTTTTCAACAAATTGGTCCAACCAAAATGTAATTAACATGTTATAAGCATACTTAAACAATCAATTTATTCAAATCATACTCAACAAACATTTACCCAAATTTAAACCCTACAAATTTCATGCTTGCAACATTAGCTCTTGATGCCATTGTTGAGTTTTTCTAAGGTCCCAAGATCAAATCAAGACATGAAAACATGCGTGAATACATCAACGGAGTTTACGGAATACTCACATTGATCGGTTGAGTCGATTTGGAGACGAATAGAAGCAAAAAACGCACTGCCTTTGAGCGCCCACTGCAGCACCATGCTCACGTCTTGGCAGTTTCGGGTCTAAAACGAAGCTCCAACTCGCATGAGTCCCGGTTCTGGGCTCCCTGACCTTCAAGGCAGTTACTCGGTGTCTCCTCTCCTGCCTTCATGGGTGAAACCACCACCTTCGCAAGTCACGCTAGTGTAGCTCTATTTCCTCTTCTTGCTCATGACACTTAGCTCAGTTTGCTTCCCTTGCTTTTTGTTTGTTTTTGGTTTGCCGATTTTGAGCGAGAGATGGAGAGAATTCAATGATTTTTGTTACAAAAAATCAATTTATATTTATGCCATAATATTTATTAAATTAATAATAAACTTATGACACAAATCATGCAATGGCTTAGAGTGTCAAACACTCAATTCCATGCAATACCATTGAGTGCATTGTACACTATCTCCCATGCAATGCATTAGAATTAAATAATGCATAATATGACATGTGTCATGTGGGCCCACACGTTTCCAAATGAAAGTGGGCCCACGTGCACTCACGCGTTCGGGTTCGATATTTCCGAAATACCGAACTTACGTCGCGACGTTAATTAAATCGAATTTAAATAAATAATTGCGCCTAGCGAAATTATTATTTACGTCGCTAACGAATTAATTCTAAATTAACTCGTTTGCCCGAATTTAAAATCTAATTTTAATTCCGCGTCGAAATCTAATTTCGTTTAATACATCGAATATATTAATTTACCGATTAATTCCAAATTAATCGTTATCTCTCTCTAGACGATATTTTATCCTAGATAAAATATCTCCGTAATTAATCCTAGATTAATTTTCTCTCTCATCTATATAATCCCAGATTATTCAAGAGTGCGAGTTGTGCGTCATCGGTGGATTATCGGGAAGCGACCCATGAGATCTCCGGATAAGTTGGCAGTAAATAAGGTCGTCGGAGTGCCCGAATCACGTACGTACCAAGTACTACGTTCTACCGATTTACGAGACAAGGTCGACTCCTAGCAAAGCACCAAGTCTACCCAATTCTCCGGACATATCCTTATAAGAATATTAAGATCTGTATCAAGCATAGTATACGATTGTATTGTGCATATCGGTCCAGTATCGGATAATCACGTGCTAGGGCTGAGGCTGGATAAGTGTCTGCCCCGTCCGAAACACATATCGGATGTCTGGTAACTAGTCTCTATAATCGGATATTCATGACCTGGTCATAATATCACGATTGGATGCGCATCACTTAAGAGCACTAATACCGTATCCTGCGTGACATCATCTCCACTATGACTGGAGTGATACTTCCGTCTCGACATCACATCCAATACACTACGATTCCTGATAACCCAGAAGAGGTGAACACAGAACCAGTTAAGATCCCCAACCACCAAAACCAAAGTTTACCGATTGTCGTAAGTATTAGCGATGCAAGTCTCAGGTTAAGACTATACACACCTACCTTGATTTCGGCCTCCCATAGACACCTAGTCATAATACCAACGGGATTCCGAAGGGTCTATCCAGAGCGAAGTTGTTTCCCGTACCATCGGTGAAACACGACCTCCTATCGCACTTGCACAAGTATCCAATACTTATATATGAGAACTATGCCATTGTGCCCTCACAACGCGCACAAGTGCAATACTAGCCTATTCCGCATTATCGATGTCCAGTCTCGATAATACTACGGCTAGGGATATTTAATGATTAATCCTTCGTGGACTGATACTGTCTCATATCATCTCAATCCAGGAACTAATCATAGGGGACTCTCTTCATTTATATATCTATGGTGATCTAATCACAAATGACGAGAGTGCAATTTCCTTGTTACATAGTTAATTTGCTACAGCAACACAATGATCTGTGCAAATAGTGACGCTATGGGTCATATTATCCAACAGATACATCCATCAACTAGTCGTGTCAAGTAATGAGACTTCGCGATGTGATTTGCGGGTACCACTCGTTTCAAAATACGAATGTGTCCGCAAACACTTTCGGGCTCAGTTTCGCTAATTCCGAATTAACGAATTTCCGTCGCGACGAGAATTAAATAATTACGCCTAGGGAATTACTATTCAGATCGCTAACGAATTAATTCTAAATTAATTCGTTTGCCCCGAATTAAAAATCTGATTTTAATTCCGCGTCGAAATCTAATTTCGTTAATAATATATCGATATATTATTTTATCGATTAATTCCAAATTAATCGTTCTCTCTCTCCTAATAAGGTATTTTATCCAAGATAAAGTTTCTCCGTAATTATCCAAGATTAACAAAGTTCGAATCAACATCATAGGTGAATCTTCAGGAAGCGACCCAAGAGATCTCCGGATATGTTGGCAGTAAATACGGTTGTTGGATATCCAAACACGTACGTACCTCGTACTACGTTTTTACCGATTTACAAGACAAGGTTGGCTTCTAGCAAAGCGCCATGCCTACCCAATTCTCCAGAAATATTCTTACTGGAATATTAGATCTTTATCAAGCGTAGTATACCGTAGTTATCGCGTACATCGATCCAGTATCGGACGATCACATGTTAGGCCTGGGGCTGGAAATGTGTCTGCCCCGTACGAAACATATATCGGACATCAAACAACCAGTCTCTTTAAATCGGACAATCCTGACCTAGTCATATTGTCCCGACGGTTGCAACCTTTTATAGAGTACTAGTTCTGTATCCAGTGTGATCATCATCTCCATATGTCTGAAGTGATACTTCCATCTTGACATCACATCCAGTACACTACGATTCCCGATAAACCCAGAAGAGGCGTACACAGAACCGGTTAAAGCCCCGAACACCAAAACAAAGTTTACCGATTGTCGCAAGTACTAGCGATGCAAGTCTTAGGTTAAGACCATATACACCTACCCTGATGCGGCCTCCCATAGAACGTAGACATACTACCAACGGGATTCCGCGGGGGTCTATCAGAGCGAAGCTGTTTTCCGTACCATCGGTAAAACACAACCTCCTATCGCACTTGCATAAGTATCCAATACTTAAATATATGAGAAACTATGCCGTTGTGCCATCACAACTCGCACAAGTGCAATTAGTCTATTCCGCATTATCGATGTCCGATCTCGATAATACTCCGACTGGGATATTTAATGATTAAACCTTTTATATTGATACTGTCTCTATATCATCTCAATACGGAACTAATCATATGGACTTTTGCATATTAATATATCAAAGTAAAAATTTTACAAAAACGGAAAAGGCAATTTCATTATCACATAGTTGATTTGTACAATAATACAATATCATTTTAAAAACAGTGACGCTATGGGTCATAATGTTAACACAAGGTAGTTGGATGGTGGGTGGCTTGGCATAAATGCCAACTACCCTCCCAACTACAACATGTGAAGTGGGCCCCACATTTGAATTTCAAAATTCAAATGTCTCAACGAACATTTACCGCGGCTCGGTTCCGTTTAATCCGATTAAACGAACTTTCGTCGCTAAATAATTAAATCTAATTTAATTAAATAACGATGCCTCGCAAATATATTACGAATGTTTTCGTAACGAATTAATTCTAAATTAATTCGTTCGTTCGCATTAAAGTCCAACTTTAATTTCGTAATGAAATCCAATTCATATTAATATATCCGATATATTAATTTTAGCCCATACGAATAAATTAAATAGAAAAATCAAATTTAACTATTAAATTTATTTACCGATTAATTCCAAATTAATCGCGTTCTCTCTCTTCCGAAAACATTTAATCCCAGATTAAATAATACCTCAATTAATCCAGATTAATTTTCTCCATCTTAATTAATCCCAGATTAATTTTCTCTCTTAATTAATCCCAGATTAATTCTAATTTAAATCAACTGTCATCGGTGAATCTTTGGGAAGCGACCCAAGAGATCCCTGGATATGTTGGCAGTAAATACGGTCATCGGATTATCCGAATACGTGCGTACCTCGTACCACGTGCTTACCGATTTACAAGACATGGTTGGCTTCTAGCAAAGCACCGTGCCTACCCAATTCTCCAGAAATATTCTTACTGGAATATAAATCTATGTCAGGCGTAGTATACGTAGTATGCGTATTGCGATCCAGTATCAGATGTCACGTGCTAGGCCTGGGGCTGGAAATGTGTCTGCCCCGTACGAAGCACATGTCGGATGTCTGGTAACTAGTCTCTATAATCGGACATACATGACCTAGTCATAATATCCCGATGACTGCAGTACTTAAGAGCACTAGTACCGTATCCTACGTGACATCATCTCCACTATGACTGGAGTGATACTTCCGTCTTGACATCACACCCAATACACTACGATTCTCATATACCCAGCAGAGGCGTACACAGAACCTGTTTAAAGCCCTGGACGACCAAAACTAAAGCATACCGATTGTCGCAAGTATTAGCGATGCAAGTCTCAGGTTAAGACCAAATACACCTACCCTGATTTCGGACTTCCATAGACACATAGTCATACTACCAATGGAATTCCGAGGGGTCTATCCAGAGCGAAGCTGTTTTCCGTACCATCGGTAAAACACAACCTCCTATTACACTTGCATGAGTATCCTATACCCAAATATATGAGAACTATGCCGTTATGATCTCACATAACACGCACAAGTGTAATACTAGTCTATTCCGCATTATCGATGTCCAGTCTCGATAATACTACGACTAGGGATATTTAATGATTAATCCTTCGTGGACTGATACTGTCTCATATCATCTCAATCCAGGAACTAATCATATGGACCTCCTATCATTTATACATCTAGGTGATCTAATCACAAATGATAAGAGTGCAATCTCTTTGTCACATAGTTAATTTGTACAACAACACCATGATCTGTACAAATAGTGACGCTATGGGTCATAATTGTCCAACAATCTCCCACTTGGCCTATAGCCAGTCACTCGAGTGTCTTACACCCGAACTATGTACGGTTCGCTCAAACTGCTGAGGAAAGGCTTTCGTCAGCGGATTTGTATGATTATCGTCTGATGTATTTATTCGATCATCACATCGCCACGATGTATGATCCGAACGAATCAGATGAATAGTCGAAGTATATATCTGGATCGTTGATGAGACCATTAATTCTTTAGTCTGCGCTGTAGCCTAGCTCAGCTGCTAACAGAACTATATCTAATCTAATTAGATTTGTTAATGACCCAGATGGCTTCTATTGCTGCCTCAGCGCAGCAATAACCCGCATTGTTGTTTATTCGGTAACATTATCTTGCTTGGAAGATTTCCAGCTCACTGTTCCGTTATTCAAACTGTATAGTACCGTTGTTTTATCGGTTAGGAAACTTGCAGCAGTGATCTCAGTCACTTCAAGTTCTTCTTCTCCATAGTTTAAGACATCATCCTTAGTTCTCTAAGATACTAACGGATGTTCTTAATATCAATCCAGTGACTATCACTTGGATTGACCTGTTTGTGACTCCATATGCTCAAAGCGTATGAGACACCAGGTCACGTACATTTTTCAATGTACGAGTTCTCAGAGAGTGTTAACAACTTTAAATCTATCCAGTAGATCTTTATTCCTAGAATAAAGGTTGTTTCTCCAAGAATTCTACGGAGAATTTTCATGAAAGCCAAGCTTTCACCGATTGTAATATGGGAATATCATTTCCAAGAAATGACATATCATTATTATTTAGGACATCATGTCAGTGCGCTCCCACTAACCTCCTTATATACACAAGAATCATATTCGTTTTGAATAAAATCATACACCATTATGATTACATCAAAACGATAATTCCAAGAACCTAATGCTTGCTTCAATCCAAACATGGATCGAATAACCTGCAAACCTTGTTTGCTAGTTTTGGTACGACAAAACCGTCAGGATGTTATAAACATCCTCTAAAAAGGTTTCCGTTTAAGGAAAGCGATTTTGACGTTCAGCTGCCATATTTCATGAATGAAACATGCAGCATCAGCAAGCATTATCCAAATGGATTTATCCATGGCAACAGGTAAAAGGTTCATTGTAATCAACACAATGTTGATAACGATACCTTTTCGCTACAAGCCTAGCTTAGTACGTTGGTTTGTTGCCATCCATGTATGTCTTCCTTGAAGACTTATATAGTACCAATAGGCACAATGCCTTGTGGTACAACAACTAGTGTCTAAACATAGTTGTTATACATGGAATCCATTTCGGACTCATGGCACATTGCCATAATAGGGAGTCGATACCTTGTATCACTTCCTCATACGTAGTCAGTTCGTATTCCTCAATAAGATTGACATCTTTATGAGGTGAGATCAGAAACCCATACCCCAGGTTGTTTTCTGACTCTCTCCGACCTACGCGGTTCTTGTGTATTTGAAGATTACGGGTACGGTTTCATCCTTGATGAACTGTTTGTGTTCCATTAAGGACTTGGTGCCTTGAACAGTATAACTCCGATTTTCATCGAGTTTTACTATCCTCCCACTTACCACTGCATATCGGTATTCCTCTTAGGAAAAACGCATGGTGAGCAACAATTACATTGTTCTCATGTGAGATGTATAAGTACTATACTTTGGTTTCCTTAGGACAACCTACAATTAGGCACTTATCCATTTGGGTTCTAGTTTGGTATCATCCAAACATATGCCTAGCATTCCCAAATCATCAGGAGTGAGAGAAAGCCCAGTTTCTTTCCTGTTCATATCTAATATGAAATCTGTCAAACAGATTTTCATGGAACCTTATTCAAAATAAGTATTGCACTGTTAATGCTTATCCTTTGAAGGAAAATGGTAGCTCAGAGCGACTCATGATTAACCTTATCATGTCTAACAAAATTGGTTTCTCCGTTCGGACACACCGTCAAACTGACGTGTTCCGGGAGGAGTCCTCATTGAAAGAATACTATACTCTTTCAAGTATATGAGAAACTTATTGCTTAAGTATTTTCATCATGGTCAAACCGTGATGTTTTAATACTTTAGCCGATCTGTTCGTCTATTTCGTGTCGAAACTCTAAAAGTTTCCGATTTGTGTTCTTCAAAAGAAACACAACCATAACGCGATGCCACATCCGTAAAGGTCACGAAATATTCATATCCACCTCTAGCCTAGCTAGACATGGGCCCACTTACGTCACTATGAACAAGGGCTAATAGATCGGTGGCTTTACACTTTTACCAAGTAAAAGGTATTTTAGGTACTTTACCTAATAAACTAGATTCGTAGACATCATTTGAATGGAATCAAATCCGTCCTAGTATCCACTCTTCAAAAGTGTGGATATACGAGTCTTGTTTAATGTGTCCCAGACAACACTGCCACAAATAAGTCTTATCTGATCAAATCAGTTTGAGCTATTTGTTTGTCATGTTATATGTTTGAGATTTATTTATATTCAAAATATAAATACTGTTATTCACATCTAATGTGTTTATCTCAATATCATCTTTATAAAATAAAACACTTTAGTGTTCTAGAATATAAAGGTATACTCGCAACGAGTTATACTCGATATAGAGATAATGTTTCTAGTCAAACTAGTTACATTATAACAGTTTCCTAATTTAAGTACACACCCGAAGGGTAGTTCCTAAACTTAGGTATCTACGGTTGAAACAGCGACTGTCGTCCCGTTTCCGATTCGCAGATTAATCTCAAATGAAGTCAGTATCCTGCTCTCACAGCAGATTCTGCACATCAATAATATATTTATGTATCACACTAAGTATTAAAATCCAATTTTAATACTAGTAGTGAACATATTTATGACAAACATATTTGAAGTCAGAGCCTTGCTCGTCTTCAATTCCTTCATGTCTGCTTTGTCCATACGGCAGTCATGCTTCAATGACCCCGTTTGCCACAGGCAGACATCTTGGGATATGTCCTTTATCTTCCTAGAAGATTATAATGATTTTGCCTTTGCCCTTTTCACATTCCAGAAGTCTTTGGCCAAGCCTTGGCCTTCTAGAATATCGAAGTAAGATGCGCCTTGCGCTACTTGCCTTATTGCAAACTTTGACTTTGGTCTCCTTGAGAATAGTCATTAACTCTCCAAGAGTTGTTTATTGCAATTTAATACTTCTAAGATCTAAGAATAGATCTATGAAGATCCTTCAATTTCTTATCATACTTTAAGGATCTAATCCTTAGTTCTGATTAAGAAATTAAGGAGTCATTATGGCAAGCATAATGGATTAAGCATTAAAGTTATCATCACATGAATCTTCCAAAGATCATGCTCTACTATTTGCTTAACTCTGGGCTTAGGCCTAATATGTTATTTTATCAAATAAAGTAACTTATTAGTTTCAGGACTATCCTGAAATTTATTCCCAATTTGAAAATTAAAGCCGTCTAAACACATTTTCCCTAGGATAATGTTTTAAACACTAATCTTTCAATTTAATCTTGATTCTAATAGTCCAACTATTTAATCAACGATTTCAGGTACAGTCTAATGTAATGATTACTATAGTCTAACTATATAACTTATTACAATTTTATTGGTTAAAATCAAATATATATTGATTACTATAATCCAATTATATAATCATTATAAATGATGGTAAAATCCAATATATTGATTACTATAATCCAATTATATAATCAACTATAAATGAATAAGTAGTTGAATACAGTTAACTGTTAAATATTTAAAACAACTATTAAATATTAGTCCAACTAACATTTAATTTATTTGACGAATGATATTTGATTGAGCGCGTATGGCAAGTATCTAAACGAATATTGCAAATTTAATTCTTGCCTCCCACTATTTTTCGGCGAGCCTCTAACCCTCTGTCGAGTACTCGGGAAACCTAGTTTCCTAGTGGGCTAGGATCCCGTTAAATAACACACAATCTTGACTTTGGCCAACAAATTGTATGATACTTAACTAGGTAGATCTCTAAGATCAATTGGATCTCATCCAATTCCTAGATCCAGTAGGTGGACATCCAAGTCCGAAACATATATCTTATATATGCCAATATATCAAATATATTACCTAACCTTTTTCCTCTGAATCAACTAAGCCTTGGCTTTGGCACAACAAACTTAATGATCCCAGTTAAGCGGACCCATTGACATGGAAAGCTTCGTAATCAATGTCGATGGACAAGAAGTGATCTTGACTTTGGCCAACAAATCACAACTTGGACAAGACACCGATATGGAACAAAACTCTCATGATTCAAACACATCCGCAATTGACAAAGGTCTTGACTTTGGCCAACAAACCAATGCCAACTTTGGATCTTGAGTAAGAATCACTCAACGGAAGGAAAAACGCTTAATATGATTTGAGGGTTTTTCGCGTGCAAATTGGCAACCAATTTATTATCTTTGTTAAGGTCTCATCATCATACACCCTTAAACATGCATTCTAAATACATAATAAAGCGCGTATAAATAAATAAATTAATAATGATATGCGGATGGATATGTCACAAATTGTTCCTAGAACAAATCACTCCTTTCCTCTCCCCGGCTAGAACTATTCTAACTTCTACCCAATTACATAATACAATAAAGAAACCTCATTTACATTGAGGGGAATTGGTGAGAAGAGAAATACAATGAGAGGAGATAAAAGGCTGGACACGTAGGTCCAATTTAATAAATTCTAAACTTATTACAACAATTTCCAAAACTGCCCTTCCCTTCTAATATCCATCCGATATACATTATTCATACAACACATTCATGTATTCATACAAATCATGTTATTCAATCAATCTAATCCAATTAATTAATCTTTGAATTAATGACCATAATGTTCATACAACGATTTGATTTGCGTGAGTCAAACTCGTTTAAGAATAAATACTCAAAGTAAGTATTCTTGAATTATATTGAACTACAACTTTAAATCCAATTTATTTGTATTCAATACTAATTCCAATTTAATTCCAAATTAAATATATACACTTACTTATAAGCCTTAAAGACTTGGATTCCAAATCCAATCTTAATGGGTCTCAAAGGCCCAATAACATCCAATGTCATTTCAATTAAAGTCCAATGGGCTTTTAATTGATTCTTAAGGCATGGGCTTTGGCCATAATGGATCAAACCCAAAATGCCAAGGCCCAATAGGAATCACCCTATTGCCAACAAATCAATTTAGGCCCATTAGGCCCAATTAAATTCTTTAAAGGGCCAAGTGATGTATTTGGACTTTATGGAATTGGTTTTGGGCCCAATTGGATCCAATCCAAAAGTCCAAAACCAAACTTAGTCAAACCAAGCCCATTAAGCCCAAATACACACTTTTAGCCCAATTATAATTAAAGGCTTATTAACATAATTATAATATTCCAAATATCACAATTATTTTAATTAAAGTGTATTAGCCATGATTAATTAATTAAACTCAATATTTCCAAAATACCAATTAACTTAATTAATCATGCTTAATCCATCAATTCATGCTCAACACAAATTGAAGCCAAAACACATCATTTCATGCTCAACACAAATTGAATCCTAAATTCATCATTTCATGCTCAACATGCTCTTTGATTTAACATAAAAATTGACTTTGATTCTAATCCAATCAAACCAACAATCAACATTTAAACATGCATTTAAAAACACATCATTTCATGTTACAAAAATCAAAAAACTGCAGTCCACTGTCTCACATTCGGCCATGCTAAAGATAAAATTAATTTTGATTCAATCAATTTATTTCAAATCTAATCATGCACAACTCTAAGTTAACATATTCTAAGCATGCTCAAAGCATCAATTTGAAAGAATCATGCTCAAAACACAAAAGCCCCAAATTTTAGTCTCATGAACCCTAAAATTTTCATGCTTAAAATTGGCTCTGATACCATTGTTAGTGTTCCTAGAACATGCCAAGGATCTAATAAGCATGAAAAGGTGTTCATAAATTCAAAATAAGTTGCGGGATTACTTACATGAACGGATTTGAGCTTTAAAATTTTGAGAAGAGATCTCCAAGATCCAAGCTTTAAGTGATGATTCCAACTCTTGAAGTAGTTTCCCTATCACCTTAGTTGATTTCTCCAAGTGCTAGCTTTGTTGATTTTGCCACAAAATCAAAGAGAGAAGGATGAAGCTCACGCCATCATTGAGAGGATTTTAGGTTTTTTCATTTTCCAAGTGTTACAAGTGTGTTGCATACACAAGTGAGAGAGAGAGAAGAGTTTTGGTAAAACCAATTTACCCTTTTTACCTAAACAAGGTAGTTGGGTAAATGGTTTCACCAAAACCATTCCAAGGTAGTTGGAAAGTGGGTGGTTGGCATAAATGCCAACTACCCTCCCAACTACCACATGTGAAGTGGGCCCCACATTTGAATTCAAAATTCAAATGTCTCTACGAACATTTGCCGCGGCTCGGTTCCGTTTAATCCGATTAAACGAACTTTCGTCGCTAAATAATTAAATCTAATTTAATTAAATAACGATGCCTCGCAAATATATTACGAATGTCGTCTACGAATTAATTCTAAATTAATTCGTTCGTTCGTATTAAAGTCCAACTTTTTTCGTAATGAAATCCAATTCATATTAATATATCCGATATATTAATTTTAGCCCATACGAATAAATTAAATAGAAAAATCAAATTTAACTATTAAATTTATTCTACCGATTAATTCCAAATTAATCGCGTTCTCTCTCTTCCGAACACATTTAATCCCAGATTAAATAATACCTCAATTAATCCCAGATTAATTTTCTTCTCTTAATTAATCCCAGATTAATTCTAATTTAAATCAACTGTCATCGGTGAATCTTTGGGAAGCGACCCAAGAGATCCCTGGATATGTTGGCAGTAAATACGGTCATCGGATTATCCGAATACGTGCGTACCTCGTACCACGTGCTTACCGATTTACAAGACATGGTTGGCTTCTAGCAAAGCACCGTGCCTACCCAATTCTCCAGAAATATTCTTACTGGAATATATAATCTATGTCAGGCGTAGTATACGTAGTATGCGTATTGCGATCCAGTATCGGATTGTCACGTGCTAGGCCTGGGGCTGGAATGTGTCTGCCCCGTACGAAGCACATGTCGGATGTCTGGTAACTAGTCTCTATAATCGGAATACATGACCTAGTCATAATATCCCGATGACTGCAGTACTTAAGAGCACTAGTACCGTATCCTACGTGACATCATCTCCACTATGACTGGAGTGATACTTCCGTCTTGACATCACACCCAATACACTACGATTCTCAATATACCCAGCAGAGGCGTACACAGAACCTGTTAAAGCCCTGGACGACCAAAACTAAAGCATACCGATTGTCGCAAGTATTAGCGATGCAAGTCTCAGGTTAAGACCAAATACACCTACCCTGATTTCGGACTTCCATAGACACATAGTCATACTACCAATGGAATTCCGAGGGGTCTATCCAGAGCGAAGCTGTTTTCCGTACCATCGGTAAAACACAACCTCCTATTACACTTGCATGAGTATCCTATACCCAAATATATGAGAACTATGCCGTTATGATCTCACATAACACGCACAAGTGTAATACTAGTCTATTCCGCATTATCGATGTCCAGTCTCGATAATACTACGACTAGGGATATTTAATGATTAATCCTTCGTGACTGATACTGTCTCATATCATCTCAATCCAGGAACTATCATAGGACCTCCTATCATTTATACATCTAGGTGATCTAATCACAAATGATAAGAGTGCAATCTCTTTGTCACATAGTTAATTTGTACAACAACACCATGATCTGTACAAATAGTGACGCTATGGGTCATAATTGTCCAACAGATTTAGGGTTTTGCTGCGTCTTATGACTCAGAACGAAAAGCAAAACCATTGTCAATAGTAAAATTTAGGGACAAATTGGTATTCGGTCAGGCTGGTTGGTAAAACCTTAGTCCTGCTCAATACGGTTTTTAAGCTTTTGGGATCTATACTTTACAATGGCGAGGCAAAATTTTAGTACTTACCATTTATTATTGACGATTTTAGCATGTTTAATGAATAACTGTCAAACTGGATTTCTCCATTGAAAATTCCCCCGAGGGAGGGTGGAAGTTAAACCTCTCTAAATACCTTACCTCTTAGGCTCTTATTGCCTTGGGACAGGGAATAACAATAGTTAGATCCTCCAAAATTAGTCCAAAACTTCAATATGCGTTAAGGTAAGCTTTGAGTAAACGATTATCTAGGTCCTTCACAACTTTTCCTGTTGGCTATTAAAAAAGGTAGTGAGTGAAGGAAGGAGACACCAAATCAGTATCTAATCTAGTAATACCTTTGATTAAATTTATTTAGTTTGGAACGTTTTATTAAAGTCTTGGTCCCACCCCCACTTGTATCTTTTATAATGTCTTTTATTATAAACAAGTGATTTATATTTATTAGCCTTAAATGTAATAAATCTTTATGTTCATCACAGGAATAATTATTTAGCTATAGGGATAAGCAATACACTCTCTATTTCCTTATAAAGTCTCTAGATGCTTGCCCCCTTAAAATAATCATGCCAATTCTAATCATACATAGAATCATCAAGCATATGAGTTTTAATTTTTTGGAATTATTTTAGGTATTAAATAACTTTGATTAATATTTAATTATGAGATGCATTTTATTTTATTCAAATAAATTTGTTATTCACGGTTTTTACAGATGCATGAACTTTAAATACAATTTCTCAATTCAAATCTTAACCAAATCATGCAAAACTTGTGCCTAAACTTCTGTTCAGGGTGTTAGCTTTCCAACAAGCTTTTACGCACCCAATTTCGAGTTCAAATGAGAGAGAAACTAATCAAAAGAAAAACAGCGCGCTGATACCACTGTTGGGAAGGGCCGCGAGCGTGTCGGTGCAACGGAAAAATTAAATAAATCAACTTATGATGCCGCTATCCCTTACACCGAGACCCATTTTTTTTTATTATTCTATAAGCGTAGGCATGTTACTATATATTTAAGCATAAAAACTCATAAAACTGCAAAAAACATAAACTAACATGATAACTATCATAAGAAAAGAACTCTAATTAAAATAAAGAAAGAAAAAGACTTAACTGAACCGAAGACTCCTCCCAGTCATCCCTCCATCTACAAGTTTTCTCAAACTCAGCATGCTCTTCCACATTCCAAAGAGCCACCCAAGTGTGTGGCTTCTAAAGGTGCACACACCAAGCCAAAACTCAACGGCAAGACTACGCCTTGAATGCACGAGTATTTGCCCCATAGTGCAGCCTAGGGAAATACCTCAAAACTTTACTCGAGGTTCCTCTAGTCAATTAAACTTAAGGATCCTCAACAATCAGTAGCTTACTCTTAAACTTTAGAGTTGCTCACTTATATAAACCCAAGATATGAAAGGTTTGGTGCAAAAATTTGTGAAGAATTCTTTGGGTCTATATAGGTATTCCAAAGACAACAAAATTAATTAAGAATCTGATGTGGGATAAATGCTAATTTAATCTTAGCCATTTGGATCTAATTTAGTTGTTTAATGAGATTATACAACCCTAATAAGAGTTTGAGCCGAATGGAATTCAAAAACAAATAACAAATTAATTTTTTTACTAATCACGTTACTATCCACGTTTTATTTATTATTTATTCAATTCCCAAAGTGCCCCTATCGTCATTCACCAAATCCTAAGCCCACTATGGAACCTCATAAATGATCTGTTCAATAATTAAACACATTGAACCATTTATGAACAATTCCTACATCAATCATATATGCTTTTAAATTTGTATTGTGCACTGTTAAACCATT